>JAPYZN010001642.1:0-25342 GCA_030522865.1 Psyttalia lounsburyi | reverse complement strand
ACGCATCCTCAGATACACCTCCTGATAATGGCACCAAGTCACGTGGCTCATTCTGAAAAGCCCAAAGCTCACCCGCCATTTAGTACAGTCTAAGTATGTTTATGGCTAACACCTTCCGGCCAGTTGGCTCTTATCTTCACCCAACTTCCGTTGGTAAGCAGAAAGGAAGCGCCAAAAGCATCGCAGTATCCAAGTCATGTCCAGACCTCTCTCTCTCTCGTTCAAAGCCATCACAGACGTACCACATTCGTGATACCTGTTTAATCCTCTCGCATATCCTTTACTTTATTGTTCAGCACGTTATAACCCTGTTTTCTTTTTCTCTCCTATTTTGCACCCTTACACTCGCCTCTGGGGGCAATAAAACTGAGTGCAATTACGTCACCCCTGCCTCCCTCTAGCCACGGTTTTCCTGGGCGCATTCAGTTACGACGTATTAAATTTAACAGCGCGACGGACAATGCATGATAAAAGACTAGAGGAGGACGGGGTATGTTGCTGGCGGGAAGAGAAGAGTTTGGGGGGCCAAATTGACAAACTGATTGAACAATTGGGGCACAGATGTCTAGTCTAGTTCTTCAGTCCTTAAATGACTTCAGTAGAATCTAGTATTGGAGAATTACTCCTGACCTTTTGAGATACTAATTTCATTATTTTTAATAAGCATTGCCAGGATATGCCTGGGGATTTTGTGAAGGACAACATTTTCTGGAGCTCTCAGTTCGCTCTGTAAAAAAGATTGTTCTCAAGGAGATCATTCCGAAAGGTTTTCTATATTTCAGTTTTGTAGGGCTAGTTTTTGGGGGCTTTCGGGGAATTTATATCTCTGGGGAATATTTCTCTGAGGAACATTCATCTTCAGACCCCGGTAGGCCATAAAAAAACACCACTTCCCCTAGGAAAATTCGCCACGAGTGTTTCCCTAAGATATTTTCCCCTCATTTTTTTTGTCGATGTCAGACAGGTCATGAAGAATGTGGATAATGGTTGGAGTACTCACGCATGTCGGAGTAATCATCGACGAGGATTATCTCCTGGATGAGGTGTTCAGGCGACCTGTCCAAGACTGAGTGAACGGTTCTCAGGAGCACCGACCAGGCTTCGTTGTGGAAGCATATTATGACAGCCGTGGGGGGTAAATCCTCGCGGTACCTTCCTGGCTGTTTACACCTGCAATAATATTTAACGAAAATAAGCTTTAGTCAAGGCAGTTTGCATGCGATAAGGTCCCCGCCATGGTCGAGGAATTGTTATCACGATAAAAGGTCTTTCAGGTCTTGATGAGATCTTGTAAACATTCAAAATCATTATTCAACAATTAATCAGAGGAATATATATTTTTTATTCAGGTAAATTATTCAAAGATAAGCATAACTTGAGTAGACTTTGTTAAATAGACAATCTCGATTTTTAAATCAGACGATAAATTCCATTTCTTCTCAACCGGAGTTCACTGTCACCCTCTTAAAAATTCTCAGTCAGCAGTCCCTGAAATTTTATTTTTTTCCACACGGAGAGAAAAATTTAGCAGAAATTTCCGTTCCGCTACTAAATTTACGGAGTGCTTAAGAAAAATTCTCTCTTTGTTTACTCCGAATTAAAAATGATCTAAACGTGTGCCTAATTTTTGTTAAAAATCAAACCTCAAAAATGCAATTTGTAATTTTTATTTTGAAAAATTCTCTCCGTGCGACCAATTCAAAATCCCCTAAAGATGAATGAGTCATTCTCATTGTCCGCCACCCCAATAATAATGGCGACTGCAATTGCACGTGGTTCAGAACTACTCGAGTAGTTCCCGTGGCCCAAAGTCCTCTTACCCGAGTAAATAGATACTTATGAAAGTTAAAAGTTGAATGTTATCTATACGGCTCCTTGAGTCGTTGAATAATTCATGATCTTTAAGGGTTGAGTCTGGTAGTTGAAACTACTTAATAAGTCATGAACTAATTCCCCGTGCATTGCAAAATGTAATTCATTCAGCCAGAAGTTCCATGACGAGGAGGACTCAGCGTTGATCGAACAATTTGGGGAGGGGCTGGTGAGTGAGTAAGATAGGGGATTCCGGTGGAAAAGTAGCGTGAGGAGTTGGAAATGTTTAATCACGATGCAGCAAACCGGTATACATCACTCGCTATCGACTCGAGTCTTCAATACTCTCTATGGCTGCTGCATTCCCCCGCCTCTCTCTTGCTCCCTCCCGCCCATCGGCACCCGAAAACTCTGAGGATATCTCATTCATTGTCGTGGAAGTGGATATCGGTGTTGAACGCCAATCGACCAGAAACGATTGGAGTTTCACCAGTTTAAGCAGCTGAGGGGGAATGATTTCACGAACGAATTTTATCCGGAGTAATTCGATTGATTATTTTAAAAAAAAATGTCTCAAGTGTCATATCTCCTCAGGTTTGACACAAATTATTCACTGATTTTACGACAACTTCTTCAATTATCAAAATTATTGCTAAAACGATTTGTAAATTTCAAATAAAATTTTTTTAACTCGACTATTTCTTCTTATTTATATTTTTTTGTTTTGATACAAAAAAATTAATTAATATTACGAGGTATTCTTTAATTATCAGAATTATTGTTAAAGGTATTCGTGAATTTCAAATAAAAATTTTTAACTTCAATATTTCTCGAAGTTTAGATATTTTTGAAACTTGAAAAATTGTGATCAAAAAATTTTTTTTAATTTTTATTGTGAAAAAAAAATTCCTCGGAGCTCAGTAAATCTCGGCGTGTCAAATGATTTGAGATGATCCTAACTGATTTGCGACCACCTTAAAAACCGCGCGAGTTCGATCATTAAAAAAAAATCCGCCTACATTTCCCCCCAAATGTCCCCAAAAACTGGATAACTCGGACAAAATCGACAAAATAAAAATCCCCCACACCCAACACTTGTCCCTAAGGCTCCCATTCTATCCCAATTCCCATGCCCTGATTTATAGTAAACACTGAGGACCAGCTTTCCTGGATGTTTCCAGACTTTACAGCCATATTATCTCGGGAATATCGCGTAATACCCGTCAATTTCCATATATTCTCTATTTTACTGCGGACCCCCACGGGTTATAAAAGGCCAGCGAGTTTCACGTGGGAATATCATGACTGGAAAAAAAGAAATATATTCGATACCGCCGGATATTCCTCGGTATCTGGTGCGTACATTTTGACAAGAGATCCTTTCCGAGCTTTTACCGGTGTTTTTTCATCCCTCCCTTTCTCCAACACTCGGCAACTTCTGTTGCCCATCGTCATATGGGGGTGGGGGAGGGCGAGGGGGGGAGGCAAAGCCTGATAAAGACGTTCTCTTTTATTTCCTCACTTCCCTAGCGACACCGAGAAATCGGAGAGTTCTAGAGTCTACTTGCGCTGCTCGAGCTGTTTAAAAAAAACACCTTGAATCATTTTTTTTTCCTCACAAGGACTCCCTCAGAATTTTTTTTATCCACTTGACGACATCTGTTTTCTACGAGAATGGGCGACAATGGGTGGAGAAATAAAGCTGATGGTTCAATTAGTTGATTTTTCGGAGGGCAAAGAATTCAACGGTTCGATTTGAGCACGCGTCGGGTGTGTTGGGCCTCTGGAGAATCGTAAAAGCCAGCTGGCCCTGGTGGAGATGATGCGGATCTCGTTTAAAATCGCGATTCTTCGAGTGAAATGGGTCATTCCCAACCCGACGTGGCTGCATTTTATTTTCTCTCGTTTTGTTCTCGACACGAGAGAATTAAAGTTTTTTACTTCCGCTGTTATAGGCTATTATATGTAATGCCCATTATGACGATTTCGAGGTGAAATGTGCGGGAAGTGGTGTAGGTGGAGTTGAGGGTTTAGGAGTTATCAGTCTGAGGGTAAAAACTACTTTTTAAACGAGATATTCACTTGATAAGCCAGAGTTCAGTAATATCTTGTCAATTTTTGAAGTGAAATTACCTGACATTTTTCCCGTTTTTTATTCCATTTTTTTGCAGTGGATTTTTAATTCATGACATCCTTTAAAGTCACTTCACACTCGGAGTTATCGAAATTCAATCATGCGAAAATCCCTGGCTTGAACACGAGTAGCCTCTGAAAGCTGATCCCGTGGGTTTAAATTTTCAATTGTCCCGCAAGAATTCCAGAATGTCCCTCTCTATTAACTTCCTTTCACCGATATAATTCATAAGCTCTGAATAATTAAGTACAAGTGTCTGTTTGCCGACATTTTTCACGTCCTCATCCCCTGGGCCAACGCCAGCAAAACCTCCGGTCTTGCTTAACGAACGGCGTGAAATATCAATCCTGTCTGCGATGACAAGTGGGCAAACGTGAATGATGAATGGCGGTTAAAAGTGTGTTGGTAAATATTCCAGCGCCCTAGAGCTCATGAATAACAGCCCCTGAGCTTCTTACGTCTAATCGGGAATATTTTCACGTACTCCAGCACCTGCACCTATTTCAATCTACCAACGGCATCAAACGGATCGACTGTTGCAGGCGTCCGCTAATCCACCCAGGTAGGAATCGGCAATAGAAAAAGGGCTCATCACACGCTGAACCGAGCCTCGCAAGTCCTGAATGAGGACTGGGATCTAGCCTTGGATCAGCCCTCTTTTAACCCTAAAATGATAACATCGTTTCAGGCTCGCCAACCGAGCCTCGTTTAAGGCTCGCTGGAAAGGCCCCACGTAAAAAAAAAAAAGTCTCTCGATGATCTTTTCTAGGTCTTTTAGAGACTTCACATCCACGTCAAAAATAGATGCGAATTTGATTTTTTCCTCCATATGAAAGCGAGACCTTTTCCTGACGAAAAAAAAAAGTTTTTTGGACAAAAGGAAAACTCCCTTTTTGGCAAAGAAAAATTTTTTAGGCAAAAAAACTTCCATGTTCCAGGGTTCCATGGTCAGAACATTTCGAAATAAATACCAATATACAATTAAATTTACGTATTAATTAATATTCATCAGAAACAAAGCTTGAAATGACCCTGAGAAAAGCCCCCCTAAGTTACCCTCGATTTAAGGCTGCCGTAAACGACCGAATCAAGCCTGTTTCAGGCCTGAGATACCCAGCCTTGGCGAATCAAGACTCAAACAGGCTTGTTTCCGTTGTCAGCCTTCGTCATTCCTATCTGGGCAGTCACGTCATTAATGTCCAAATCCATGAAATCACCGCTCCAAAGATTCCAAAATCTCCCGCTCTAGTGACCCCCTTCAACCGATATAATTCATAAAATCTGAATAATTAAGCACAGGTGTATGCAGACATTTTTCACGTCCTCATCCCCTGGGCCAACGCCAGAAAACCTCCAGTCTTGCTTAACGAACGGCGTGAAATATCAATCCTGTCTGCGACGACAAGTGGGCAAACATGAATGATGAATGGCGGTTAAAAGTGTGTTGATAAATATTCCAGCGACCTGGAGCCCATGAATAACAGCCCCTGAGCTTCTTACGTCTACATTCGGGAATATGTTCACGTACTCGAGCATCTGGAATTATTGCAGTCTTCAAAGAACACGAAATTCTCATTCAATAAGACCCGTCAGCACTGAGGCAAACTCCACCCCAGACGGAGGCATTTATTTATTTATTCTTTATCATGAAAAGTGATCTCGATATCGTAAATAATTTCCTCGAAAGTTTCCAGAAATCCTAAGATTTTTCCCAGTCTTCATGCACATCATTCAGCTTGACTAGCTCGACGAAATTGTCCGGACTGTCTGGAATTGCGGTTGGATGTTTGTCAAGGTCATAAAATCAGACTAATCGCGTAATTATTGACATGCAATCACTAGGTCGAGGGGGGGACATGGCTCGAGTATATGTCGATGCTCTGATAGGGTATTATTTCTTCCCTGGACTTTTGCCAGCGCTCGATCGATAACGCTGGACAATTGTCCTTCAGCAAGAGGTGCACTTCTTACTGAAGCCCTTCAGACTCTACTCGCCAATCGGAGGCTCTGGAATTGATGAGGTTTACGGAAAATACCTTAAACTCGAGTTTTATTATCAGGCGATGGTCGTTAGTTTCGCTAATTGCCGATGTTTCTCGAATGTAACCGAGTATTTTCCCCAATTATGAAGGCGGTTGATTGGAAAAACGAGGCGTCTTCAGCGATACAAGAAATGGTATTTTAATTGATGCTTGAAATTGCAGATTGAGAATTTTTAAAGTGGTAAATTGAGTTACGAAAATTCAAATTTGTATGTCAAGTTGAGATGTTCAATTTCAATTAAATTTTTTGTGTCTCCGGTTGAATATTTTGTGAGACAATCTGAGAGTTGAGAATCTTCCGTTTTGGCGCCTTCCGAACCGAATTGGAGCCTTCCGAAGGAAGGGAATTTTTTTTTAAGACTTCTATACTCCGGAGCGTAAAAACTAAACTAATTAATTGGAAGGGAACTTTAGTTTTTTAAAGATTTCTTGAAAACTAGAGGAGTTAGCGGATCAAATCCAACGGCATTGGGATCCTAAGGGAATTTTCTAAATATCTGGAGAGTTAGAACCCCCAGAAGCGATTGAAAATATTTTTTTCTAGGTCCCTATAGCTCGGAGAGCGTAAATTAAATTAATTAATTCGGAGAGGACTTCTTTTTTTTAAGATTTCTCGAAAACTAGATCAGTTAGCGGTTTAAATTCAACGGTATCCCATTTCGTGTTTTTCTCAAGTTCTGGTGTGCGTAGAGAAATCCATATTAAATTGCCAAGACCAAAAAACAAACAACAAAAATTATACTGAAGAGACACCTATTGCCGAGCGCGAGAAGCCAGTCCATATTTTGAACTGGAGACCTTAAAAAATCCTAGATTAAGACCTTCAGCACTCGATTCAACATTTTTATAAGTTTCAATTTGTGACTCCAATAAGTCTTAAATAGAGACTAATCACCAGAAAATTTTCATAACGAGTGCTGCAGTGTTTATACATCAACATTCCCATTCAAGCCTGAACCTCGACTTCCTCCGGGACCTGTGCCCACCAGAAATAGCGCCAGAGTGCAAGTTCAGTGCACACTTGGTAACGTATTACTTCTAGACTTGGATTTCCGCCAAGTTTCTATCTGCTTATTGGACAACTGTTTTCCTATACGAAGCCCGGATCTTCTGAATCTTGTGTTCAATAGGGTGAGACCATCCATCGATTCCACCCCGGGTACACCGCAACTACTCTCCTTCCGTCCTCCACGGCCAGACGTAAACTGCAGATTTCAAACTTAATGGACACTCCTGTATAGCTCGTGTAAAGTGAAACTGTTTCAAGTTTGTTTAACGAAACTTGTGGATAAATTATTTAACACTTTTGCTGTATCCAGTTGCAGTTGTAACTTTCAGATGGTGTTTTGAAGTTTGTCGTGCTTGTTAGCCAGAGCTTTCCCAGTGTCTGTCATCAGTTGAGAATTATTATTCACTTGTGAAGTTGTCCTAATATTTTTAGCATGAGACAAGTGTTGCAACTCCCCCACAAACTAAAAATGAGGGAAAGAGGTTTAAACGCTAGGGGAAAAAAAATTGGGACTCATGTGGAGACATCAGAATCTCCTTTTGTCCCTTAGGACTTGGACAGTAGAAAATTATCTCATTTGTCAATCATTTCCGACAATTCAGCTGTCCCTTAGATTTTCCAAAAACCCAATTTTCAAAAATGAGGCCTAACCCAACGTCTTAATTAACTGATTAAAATTTGAAAGTCATTCCGCCGATTGAAAAAAAAATATTCACGAAAACAAATGCGCCAAAAAAATTCTAACCATTGTAAAATACATTTTTAAATGATACTCATCAGTTAAAATGTTTACAAAATACTTCTCACCCGATTTATCAAAAAAATTTCAAGCCTGAAAATATCAAAATTTATTGGAATCTGTCGAATGGGCGGAGCCTAAACTGTCATGGCTCCGATGAGGTTGCAACCAAGTATTGTTTTAAGGCCCGGGTGTAATAGTTGGTAACCTCGAAATCCCCGTGACTAATTACAAGAAAAATAATTATTAAATCATAAGAAGTCGGAAATTATGTCTGCTCACAATTTGATCAGTATTTCACGTGTAATGAGTGACGGAGATTTCGAGGTGATAAAGTATTACACCCGGCCCTTAAACGGGGCTAAAGTGATTTTTAAATGATAAATGATTAGTATCAAAGAAATTTGTACCTGGGCACCTAGAACGCCAAATAATAGAAATTTTATTGAAGGGGAGAGGCTGTTGAAGGCTACTGTCTTTTGTGCTTTATCAATTGTTGACGGCATTTAAAATGAATTATTGAAAAAGAAAATAAATGTAAAAACGTCAGTATCATTCACTCACTCGCTCTGGAGTTTGCAACCTCATACCGGTTATTTTTTTCGCCACCAGATGTCGTAGTGCCATTCGATAGATCCCAATAGCCCAGTCGAGACGCTACTATCGCCAGATACCGATCCACGTTAGCCGTTAACTTAAATTTATACCCCAGGTTATTTTGCGTGAAATTTCAATCAACCCCTCCCACCCCCCCGGAAACACTCACCCTGGCAATCGATGACATAAACTTGACGACCGAATAAAGAATAATCTGGGTTATAACGCAGCAATGCTGATCCGATCGCCGGCGTTTATGATGAATTAAATGCATAAATTTAATGTCACGTACTGGCGTCATAAATAAGTCTGTAGTTTTGTGCACAGTTGAAAAGTTCGTGGTGGTATATAACTAGCAATTAACAACAACAACTGATTAAAGCCGGTATCAGGACCTCGTAAAAATTCAACTATACACATTCATTACTCTTCGTGTCGGCAATTGCCTCTCCGCCGCTGTAAATAGCATTTTTTTTTTACGTTCATTATGTTTTCACTCCGCAGACGCGGTCCCATAATTGCGTCACTCAGTCTGAAGTTGTCGGGGAGGGGGCGGAGAGGGTGGGGGTGTCGATTATGTCAATAGTTCGAGTGGTGAGTTTTCGTTGGGATTTTTTTCTTTTAAAATTCTTCAACTCCTTATTTTCCAACCACTCATCAGAATTTCCCGAGTGCCACCAGTGGTAGGGAGAGGAATAAAAAAATTGCGTTGGCTTGGCTGGTGCAGGAGTCGGAATTAATTGGTAGGACCTTGTGATTAGTACCACCAAGTTAAAATTATACGACGATCCACGAGCGACTCACTGGGGGGGGGGGACTTTGATTAATAACTCAGCGTTTCTAACTTTTGAGCAGAAAGATTAATATCCAGGTGGATTGGGGGAGGGAAGCCGGAGTTGTCGTGGACGAGGGGGTGGGGCTGGTGATGAAGAGGATGAAGGAAAGTGAGTAAAGAAAAACCGGAGTTTTCCATGCCAGCGGGAGGAGGAGGGGGGGGGGGGGCTGGTATTAAGAGAGAAAACAACAAGGGTGGGATTGCCAGAAAGTTTTGAGGAGATACAGACGGGAGGGCGGATGAGATTAAATTGGGGTCTGAGGGATTACATTTTTTAGGGGCTTTCAATTACGCATCGGAGTTGTTGATTTTTTTCTTCTTTTCAATTGAATTCCGTTAAATTTACGCAGAAGAAAAAATTAAACTTCGGGGCAGTCGAAATTTAGAAATAAAAAAAGCCTCCCGAATCGATGGGAAATATTTTTTTAAGACTCCGATACTCCGGAGGACAAAAATTAAATTAATTCATTGGGAGGGAACTTTAGTTCTTTAAGATTTCGCGAAAACTGGAGGAGTTGACGTCGGCGTTTTTTTATTTTTTTATCAATTGAATTCCGTTAAATTTACGCAGAAGAGGAAATTAAATTTCGGGGCAGTCGACTGAAGTGCGAGAAAAATATTTTCTCATCAATTTTTGGGTCTTAGGAGAGAGATTTTTCTAAAAAAAAATTAAATTGGATGAGTCCAGAGCTTTTTTTATTTATTCAGAGCCCGATGACCTCTTGAGAGTAATTCTCATCTGGTATGGGCATCAGAATTCTTTCGTCACTCCCCAGAAAAGATCTGCCTTCGTAATTCTACGACTCCGCGATAGCCCGTCCTCTTCATTAGAACAATGAGGCGCCCCTCAAAGGCTCTCTCCCTCCATTGCCCCCCCCCTCCCCCCCCCCCCCCCCCCCCCCCCCCGCCGTCCGCGTTGGAAAATGATATTACCAGGAGTACGAGATCCAATTATCCTTCTGGGGTGTTCTGCCGTGTACATCAAGCGCAGCAAAACAGTAACGTTTCATAAACATTAATATGCACCGCGACCACAGGGCCTCCAGAAGCTCCTGGGCGAAATGGGGGGAAGAGATACCTCCCCTCAGTTTCATCCGAGCAAATTTAGAAACATAGCGTTAATCATAACCATGCGCTCTCGCCAGACCAGTCGTGTAATTGGCCCGAGGGAGTAGTCGGCAATTTTATCCGCGATTCAAACGAATTGCGAATTGCAATTGTCCTCCCTCCCACCGCTGAACCGAGAATACTATATATACATTTACGGGATAATTTGTTACTCTTATTTACGACCCTATCCGCATGATAGACAATGAGAAGTCACTGCTGACGTTTTATCAAAAAATAATCTTGTTATTTTTGGTTAGGAAAATCCTGGGGAGATAATTTTCGCGAATTTTTTAGGAGAATATCGGGGTTTGACGATTTTTGAATTTTTTTTTAATTTACAATATTTGAAATTCAAGGCATTAGATGGACAGAGAGAAAAGTCCGATGTAAATTATGAAAATTAGAAAAAAAGTGGGGCTGGAAATTTTACGAAAGGGTTACAGTGAGAGCAAAAATTTATTTGGAATAGCGAACTGGCGGAAACTTCTACAGTTAAACATTTTAAATTCTTGTCAAAAGAATATTTGATTTTGTAAAATTATATTTTTGCCTACATGGACCGAAAGTGGGCATTCTAACCTCGCCTCGCTCGGTTAAAAACACTCGCTCCCGCCCGTTTTGGCAGACAAATCGAATTCAACGCTCGGGAGGAGAATGAGATAAGCATTCCCCTCGCGTTCGGCTCGGGTCGTAATTTTGCATGTGAGGACGACTTGTCCACTTTTCCTGCCTAGGTGAAAAATAAACTAATTTGTTCTTCAGCGTAATTGTTACCTACCCATGGAACTTTGACAGTCATTTCCGTAATTTTTCTCTAAATCGCCTGGCGAATTCGATACCGTCCCTCAAATATCCCGATTCAATTCTAATCGGCAAGCGAACTGAGTCACGTAATGTTTCCTAAAAATGTATTTCCCTGCGATTGGTTTGGTAATTGTATTGAAAAGTAAAATATGTTGACAGCTTAATAAGTTATCGCGATTTCCGTGAAAAAAATTGGTCCAGTAAAATTCGTTTATGACTAACTAAAAATTATCCAGCCGTGGGCATAATGTTAATTAAAGATGCTCAATAACTGTCTAATCAGCCAGCCAGCCCAGTAATATCTCCTGAAAAATTTCTCTTTATGTATCAATTTTTATTCCTTCTTTTCCATTATTCGCGATTTCCCCAGCCGTTTACCGAGGAAATGTTGAGAGTCTATAACTGTCTGTGGATAACAAAAACCGGCGTCAATCATCTCCACTTGATTTTATTTCCTCTTTTTGCCACCGGCGAATGTATGTAACAGCGGCGAACAGTAAGACCGGAAGTTACCGTGGGTTATGCTCGAACGATTCCCCATACCCCGTTTATTCACCCCCTCAACCTGCCCCCACCCCTCATGTGATATATATTTTCACACGAGGATTTTCTCCCAGTAGGTTTTTTGAAAACTGAGAAATAAATGCCTGTCCTCGCAGCATCCACAAATATATAGTGTTACTCCTTTATACTTGTGCTCACGCGCGCCTCGTGCATCCGGCGCTGTGATCGATATCGTTTCCATATGGCGCCACTCACGAACGAGTGTGGGGTGATGCTCAGGTGATGGGGTTAGTCTATTATAGTCTATTCGGATTTTGATAGGGATAATTCGATGAATTATTGGAGCTGTTACTTCGAGAAGTTATGAGATCTATAGGCCACTCTTTAGCGAAGGTGCTGCAGATTTTCGGAATTATTTCGCACTATTTCAAAATTTTATAACTCAATTCGATCATTAATCCCCGAGAAATATCAAAAAAATTGTTTTTTTGAATTAAAGGAATTTATTGTTATTTATTAAATAAAAACAATTAAATTAATTTTCAAATTAATTTTTTTCATTATCAATTTCATTTGATCCAACTCAATTCTTAAACTCTTTTCTAATCGTAACCAATGGGTCTCCTTCGAATTAATGCACTAATTACTCGGATAAATTTAACAAAATGTCAAAATCAGGGAAAGCAACTTCGTATTTTAAGACACACGAAATCTAAATTGTAATTAAAACAATGAATTCTACCTAAAGCCTTAATCAGGAAGTTGTTGAACAAATTGTCAGGAGCAATACAAAGAGTGTCAAACTCACTGCCTCATCGATCAGAAGTTAAAGTATCTCCTCAATCCATAAAAAAAGGAAGGAAATGGAAATTTCCGATGAGCCGGATGGAAGGAAAGTTGAGGGGGTGGGAAGAGGGTTGAAACATGGGGTCGGATGTCACCAGTTTTCCCGTTCGCCGATAGTAAACGAAAAGAGCAATTTTTTTCTCTTACCCTCCTACATTCGATTGAATTCCCTCCGACTGACAGTTTTTTTTTGCTTCTTTTCCTCTTATTCAGTCCATTCTCTGGGGTAAGTAAGTCTTTTATCTGCCCATGATTCGTTCGCTGATCGAGGACGATTTAAAATTGCGATGAATGTACAATTATGAAAATTGAGATGAAGAGATGAATATTGATGTTTTGGAACGACTATCGGGGAAGCCATTTCAATGAGAATTGCGATTCTATTCGATATTGGAAAGGGAAAATTAATTGAAGGGTTATTGGAACGGTTTTTAATTAACAAGGTCGTTTCGAGTATGATTAAGGACAATTGTCATTGTTGTACGGATATTTCAGATATTTTTATGGAAAAAAAATCCTCATTATCCGATTCTATAAAAGTGGATATGTCCACCTAAAAAGGGCCCAAAACAAAAAATATTCACATAACTTCTTGCATTGTGACAATGACTGACGAGTTCAGTTGTTTAATCAACAAAACAAAGGCGGATGGCACGGATTTTAATGGATTACAAACGTGAAGCGGATCGACCAGATTTACATGGGACGTTCCAAGACAAGCAGCGACACATGTCGATATAAAGTGCAATTAATCAATCATAACCTGTCGGTAAAACAGCTCTCCGTTTTCATGTATTAACCCTTCAATGGTCATACGACGTGGGAATCCCCAGTGTTCTTCGATCGCCCCTTTCTCTTTTGGCAGAAAAATTTGGGGAGAAAAATTGATAAAAAAAATTGTTCTTCAACTTTCAAATCTATCGAGCATATTATCAAATTCTTTTGGTTTCCAGTCACACTAACGCATGGTTAAAATAATATTTCATTGGTTTTCATTGACATAATATAAAAAATCATAAAATTCGAATAAAAAAAATATTTTTTGGGGCACTTTTAACTGACCTTTTTTCGACTGAAATAAAACTTGTTTGAGAAGTCGTCCAATTTCCCCCCGGTTTAGTATTCGCTTCAGGCTGGTCAATACAAATTTTCTAAACAATAATCTCCAATGACAATCCAAAGACATGTGATACAGAATCCGACCATTTGCTCGGCTCCATTGAAGTCCCTCAATGACAATAAAAATCATTGAATTCCACCCGTAAGATCACCTGACATTTGTAGGCCAAAGCGCCCAGGTATGTTCACCAACGAAACATCATGCCCAAAGGGGATAGGATTTCAGGCTAGTAACTCTCTCTCCTTCAGCTTAAACTATTGAACTGACACAAGTGTTCTCGTGGCGTATCTCCCGGGCACATAACGTGTCCTCCACACCCAATACTCAACGGTGTCGTATACTGTGTCATGAACACTTGCTCTCACATGTCAATTGATAGTTTCCTACGTGAAACTTAGTTTAAATAACCGCCAACGAATTTGTAAACACGAAACTCTGTGGTACAGGGGTTGTAAAAATCCGGTCAACGCCGCGACTGGTGTTTTAGTTGAAATACGGAGAACCGCAGGCTCAACGGGAGGCCAACAATTAGTATCATTCAGCACTTGCTGCACTGAATTCAGAAGAATTGTCAATTTTTCAAACTCGGACTAGAAATTTGAATTTATCGTCGTGGATCTCTTCATAATTATTAGCTCTTGTCTCTTCCAATAAATCAATTACATATTTGCTTCCGGCTGGGAGCATTGAATTTGTTTAATTTTTCAAATCTCTAATTTTGAAGAAGAAAACATTAAATTTATCTACTGCCCATCAGAAAATTTTTGGGTAATTCAGATATGTACCTCGCAATTGACATTGAGGGTGACAATATCAATCCTTCAGTTTATTCTACGATATTAATTATTGGGTTTCATTGTACCGTTAGGCCATAAAAATTCCAAGCGTAATTGAAAATTGAAATTGATGAAAAACCGCAGCGTCCTCATGCGCAGTATTGAAATTTGCTCTACTAATATTGGTACTTGAGCAGGAGACGGCTGACTATGTGTATTTCGGTTCAATTCATGAATTCTTAAATGAAATGTAAATTTAGCACGGCTGCTTTTGAAGATTGACGAAGGTCTTTCCCACAATGGCAGGAATAATAAGTTCGTAAATTAAAAATTGTCTGGAGAGCATTTCCCTTTTGAAATAAATGCTTAAAGTCGGACGAAATAATATGTTATTGTGAAAATTTCAAAGGTCTTAAAATAAGATTTTTGGAAGTCTCAATTTGGTGAGTACTCAAAAATATTACTCTTCCATTATCCATGCCATTATTATTACATTTCCGACTAATGATTTGTTCTCTCGAAATATTTTCAACTGTATTTTTTAAAATTGTGGTTTGAGGTGATATTTTGAGTTGTAATATTTGAATAGTAAACCAAAAATAAAATCCTTATTTCGAGTTTTCGTGTCCAATTATCTCATCTTAAGATACTTCAAAATTGTAGCGTGAGATTTGGAAAATCTCCAGTTGAACCTTCCAGAATTCCGTCTAAGAGTTCTAAAAGTCTCAACGGGGACCAAGAAAATGTCCATTTGATCCTCACATAATTTTCAGATTTCAAGATCTTCCAAATTGTCTTTTAATTTTCAATAATCCCCAGCTCCAGCTCCCAAAATAATTGATTCCCAGTTAATGGAATCCACCGCGTGACACTCGAATTTCATGTCACTCAATCCCGTAATGACATTAATTTATTCACACGAAATCTTGAGATTACAGCGCTCCAATTAGACCCAATTACCGGTCCTTCTCCAATAATGAAATATCAAGAATTGAATCGAGCGCCTAGTGAGTCACGTTCGCACTCCTTATCATTAATGCGATTGTTCTTGGAAGGGCTGGTATGTATTCTGACACGTAAAATCCAGAGGGCCAAAGATCTTGCGCTTCATTGACCTAGGGGTCCCTAATGAGTGCACACCCGAGTGCCCCCAGACAAGTGGATCTTCCCCCGGCCCCTCGCCCCTCACCCCCGCAACCACGTCACGAGTCCAACCCTCTTTTATTCACCGCTGAGCACTCGAGGAGGCTGCAGGTACAGTTCTCCGCATAATCTCCAGCCGAGTAACAACGTCTTCTCAAACTTCTTCGTGACGTATAATAATTAAAGTGGGATAATAAGTCAATCCTTTCGTTGATTAAATTGACAGCGAAGTGGGCGCCAATTGGAGCTCTTCAAGAATTTTCGTTATTCCCAGTAGGAGAAAAACGAACAAGTTCTCAAACAAGTCTACAAATGATGAGGATCGTTGAAGAGTTCAGTGGATTTTTTTCCAGATAAATGGGTAAATATAAATAGAAGAAAGTTAAGATATCAGAACAGGAAAATAGTTCAACAAATGACAATGAAGACAATTGATATTTACATATCACGAGTAATAATGAAGATGATTTTTCTTCCCAACTTAGTTTCGACAATAGGCGAACTAAGTTCTAAGCGAGAGAAAAACTTCTGGGTGTTCGTTGGAATTGCATCGGCAATGTTTTCCAGGAAAGAATGGCAATTTCCGGATGGTGGAAATCTGAGGACGACTCTGGATTGGAAAACTTTGAAGTTTCAAATGTCTTCTGCATTCTCTCACTTCCAACAACGAGGTTAGATAGTGAATGTGGATTTACCATCTGACCTCGTTATTGGATTGTATTTTATGGGTCGTTTACGAGTTTTGCATGTGCAATGTAAGTGGTTTATCTTGTATCTATAACACACGCGTTGTAAAAATTTTGTTGGATATAAATACTGGAAATATCGGAGGCAGAGAACAATTTTCTCTCGTCGTAGAGCATCATCAAATATGATGCTCACTTCATCCTCTCAAGGAGTCTGTAGAAGGATTCAAGCAGTGGGTTTCGCACTGGATGATGATGTCCTCATTATTCCCCACGAATTTGTAGTCTTAACGTGTTCATTTCTGAGAGCTACAGACGAAATGGGCAGCCATTGAAAAAAACTTTGATCGTTATGAAAGTAGAGAGTGTGAAGGAGGAAAAATAATGCTCACGTGAGATGCGCGGCTCGCGGAATAACTTCGAAAAATATTTCGTTGAAGAAATATATGAGTATGAATTCAAAAAATTTGAAAAGCTGTTATGAAAAGAGCTTGGTGAAAAGAAAAGTTTGCTACAATCGTACAGTTTACGTAAGAAAAAACTGAATTTTCAATAGTTCAATAATAATCCTGAAAGGAACATCCTTTCATTTAGAAAAAATATTCATTACCCTCTTCCATTAAATTCATTCATGTACTTTGAAACGACTGCGAAACAAAAAAATATACTCATACTTTCGTGGATTATTATAATAAGCAACAACTTCAATCGTTTTCTCGATTCAAAAGAGCCGGATGGCAGAGATTATAACGGATTACAAACATGAGATGGAATTGGCATGAAACGTCGATAAACGATGCAGTTGTTCATATCCTTAAGACACGGCTTCAAAGGGACAACTGAAGATGATTTTGCATGCGGTGATAGCATTAGTATATCATCGAAAATTTATCGATTCAATAAATTAATGAAGAAAAAAAAAACAAATTCAAGAAGTCCTCGCTCGAAAAAAATCCTTTCAAAGGGAAGCTTAATATAACTGACGAGAGAATTGAATGATATCTAAAAGCACATCTGAAGATATTTCTGTAGAATGACAATCAAATTTCTCGTCTCCAATAATTCTTTCTTTTCAATAACAATGAACAAGAAAATTCCTCGGATCTCCAGCAACTGATAGCTGACCTAAGATCACCATTACATAATTGAGAACCTGCCAATACCGAGATGAATACAGTCGGATATTGTACTCCGCTATCTTAATGGAGCATGTATATTAATTTTGATATACGAGACACATGGACAGGATTAATCCGATGGACGTCCTCCATATTGTGCTATACGTATCCAATTTCTGTATTTGCACTTTACCTTTGAATGTTGAATCTCCGCTTTCCCAATCGATTTACTACATCGTTACGGGAATTTATAGTATGCCTATAGCAACTGCCGACTGCTGGAGAGTGGCCCAACGAGATGGCACACATACCGTATGTGTTAGAAAAAAAAAAGTCCCAGGTATTTCGCAATCTTACATCGGATGTATTCATGGAAATTCGCGGAGAAAGTTTTGCTTAATCATTCAAATTAACGACATTTCAGGGATTCTATCGACACTTCCAATCAAAACATACTATGTACACACAGTTTATGTAAAATCATGGGGCAAAATGGCTTCGACGCGAAGCGTTTGGACGAGTCGTATCCTCTGGTCAGCAAACACTTTCCTTTTCTGATATATTTGTGTTGGATACTGGAGGAGCGTTCGCTGCAGATGCTTTCACAGTCATTTCAAATATAGTACCAATGTTTGTCGAACGCTTGGCAAATAGATTTTCGCTGTAAGAATGGCCAGCCGAATTGAAAAGCCGTCAAATCATCGGAGAGCTAAAGTCATCAACCAATCACCAATCATCTTGACTAATGGAATTCGATAATCGAAGAAGATTACAACTCCTTTCATTGCCCTCGATTTTCAGAGAGAGATGACATGTTGAAATAACCTAAAATCTCAATCAATCAATCGTCTTTACGATAATCTATGATGATTTGTATTGAATAAGTTTCAAAACTTCCACCACAAGTCCCGTAAAATAACAAATCGTAATAGGTTCGTCTTGTTTTAAGCTTCGACATGAGGTGTTTGGGTGAACCGTATCCTTATTTGATCAGCAAACACTTTCCTTTAGTATATTTGTGTTAGACGCCGGAGGAGGGTTCGCTACAGATGTTTTCACTACAGATGCTTTCACTACTCTTACATCAGATATAGTAACATTGTTTGGTAAGCACTTTGCAAATATGCTCCGCAAGAAGGAGTACCTGATAATGACCATTAAACTGAGAACCTATAAAATTTTGCAGAGATCTGAAGCCTACATGAGCCAACTGCCTATAACAATGATGTTCGGTAATCAAACTAAGACTATGAGTCTTAGACTATGAAAACGGCGCTACATGGAGAGAAATATGCAATAAAAATTACGGAACAATTCACGTAATCTGCTGGCATGAATCGCTTGCAGCCAATTTCGTGGATGTTCAAGCATTTTTATGGAACGTTCCAGAAAAATTGACGAACATGTTTTTAAGAGGCCCCTTCACTGGGACTCATGGCTAGCCATGAGGCCTTGGACGGATGACTAATTTTTATAAAACAGATCGTAAAATTCACGTGACGATTGACACTTCTGATAGAATTTGTAAGTGCTCTGTGCTGATAATTTTTATAGAATATGTCTCTACGTATACCGTCCATTATCTGACAAAAGCTAACATCTTCAAGTAATTAAACGAACCCCAGCTAATGCCCTCCACATCAATCGATGACGAGATCTTGAAAACTTCACAAAAATTTTGAACTTTATAATCATACTCTAACGAAATAACTCCACATAATTTAGACACCAGACAATCCTTCACATGATCCCAACAACTCGATCCCCCATTCCCAAAAAGGCAACCACGCTGTAACCCAGCAAAGACGCCCGCAACATTTCGACGCTGCGAGAGTACTCCGTCAAATGGATTTTCCAACCGCACAATGCGACAACCTCCGGCTTTCTGCACTAGTCGACAAATTACTGTTTTAACCATTTCTCGGGGAAGCCATGCAATCCACTAACTTCCTGTCAACGATTTCACAATTTCCAAATCCTTTATGGTTGACCAGCGGTCACCAGAACACTACAGCCAACCAGCACTGTATTTCAGGATTTAATTCCCAGGGATTTTCACTGGCTGTACAAACCAAAAAAAAAAAAGTGCAAAGGTTCGTGCCACATAATCATCCACCTCTGTCATCCTCCGTCAGAAAGTCAAATATCTAGCGTGTGGCTTTTCCATGCACCACAAAGTGTTTACCAAAGTCGGGGTAATAACGTCATTCGTAAATACCTCCCCCTCACCATTCGCGAGACAATATGGATATTTCCCGTGGAATTTTCGTCAAACAGCAATTAGGAGCGTTGGCTTGGCGTACATTTAATGGATGCAGTATGTTGGTTATTCACATGAGTTTCTCCGTTCAAGTTCATCACGTCGGATTGCACCGAAGAGCATGGTGAGGATTCCGTTCTATTCATCGCATATTCCTCAATAGACAAATATTCAAGTCATTCAATTTATCCTGATGCAAAGATTTGCCTCCAAATGCGGCTAATGCTATCTCAATCAACATGAGAATGGGTTCAGCCATCTGAGACATTGTGATAACAACGAGTGTAGTTAATCACGAGATGCTGACGGATTAAATTAATCGGTTTATTCCGTCTTCCAGGGTTGCATCATATCTCAAACATCACAAGAACTCGAAATCCAGTAAAGTCTATTGTCAGCCTGTCATTCCGCGGTATATCTGTCTCCTTTGTACGCCAAACTGCTCCCACCCCCTCCAACCCCTGCCCACCCGTTCTCCACCCTGTATCGTTGGGTAATTGCCATCGTTTTTCAGGGCATACGTACGATATCCGAGAGGAGCCCGCATGCAAATTTAAACTAGAGATCTTATTAAACTTCAGCAGTTTTCGTATTTGCATATTTAAATTTCCATTTCAACGGAAAAACTGGTGTGAAAAAAAAATCGCGTAAGAGAATTGTAGACGTGGTTGGGAAAGTAAAAGTATTATTTTTCCTCGGTTTTTTCTTCATCTTCGTTTTATTGCAGTACTTTTTAATCTTCCATTTTTCATGGACTCGCTTTCAGCAGGTAGTAGGTCCGCAGAAGGGCCACTGACGTCGTTAAAATTTCATCCGTGCGCCCGAGCTTTTAGATTAGTTCACGTGCGTTAAAGGGAGAAAAAAAAATGTATTGTTTCTTTTTTTTTTTTGTCTCTCTCTTCACGTCCCAACCAGTTCACGTTTTCTTTTGAAAATGAATTTTTGTTCTTCACATTTTTACGAGGGGGGTCATCTAACTACCTTGAGATATAAAAAGAATTATTGGCGGAAGACGATGCAATAAACCTCGGCTGAAATCGCTCACACATGACTCGACGATGGAACTTTCCAAGTTAACACACACCTCTGTATAAAGTTATAACGCGAAATGTGTTTACGCCTGACGTGCTCCATGTACATGGTCCTGACACAGCGCTGGGGGACTGCAAGGGCGTGTAAGTTAGTTAGGGAGTAAGAGACACAAAGTTGCCGATGTACTGATAATGTCGGTTAATATCGCATAAATTGTCATTAATATTCCTAGCGGAGAAGTTAATTGGTCCCTTTGCCGGGCTGGTGGTACCAAGAAACTCACGCCAAGTTTTGGAAATGTTTGCGGGATGTATGACTCTATGGAGAGCCATTGAGTGCAGCAGAGCTGTCTAATTTTTACCTTCCAAGGTCATGAGTATCTCCATGAGATACAATTTTAAACGTATTTGGACTGGCTTAACGGGGAGAAGAACAGTTTCTAGGTTTCCGTGAAATTGTTTGAATTGCAGGATTGCCTGTAATATTTGGACTTATTCTAAGATTTCCGACAGAAATGAGGGCAGGAAAGTTCCGATGCTCCAGGAGTTTCGCCTGAGCTTAGTCTGATTCTACTTGATATTTAGGAAATTGTGATTCTTCAATGGCAAACATCTGATTTTTTTAAAGATTATTAAGATCATCGTTATCGTAAAGGAATTCAGAACTTTCTAGAGAAAAAAATTCCGGAGCCCCAGCCGGAAATCGAACTCGGGACCTCCTGCCTCGATTCTAAATTCCGATGTCTCGAGATGATAGTCACCCAAGGGATTACTAACAATGCCGGCAAAGTAATTTAATTTGTTATTTACTATTTAATGCTGAATTAATATTCAACCAATTGGACACTTGATTGATCTCCAACTATCCCAGGTTAATTGTAAATATTTTCAATTAGCGCGGGGCTTGGAAGGACGTCTAAGTTAGTTAAGAAGCTGAGCCACAAATTTATCAATGTACGAATAATGTCAATTAATATCGCGTAAATTGTAATTAATATTACTAGTGGAGTAGCTAATTAACGTTCTCTCTGCGTGCGATGGTAACCAGAAACTCAGACCAAGTTTCGGATATGTTTATGGGATATACGATACCGTAACATCTACAGTCATGGGGTCATACTACATGACACTGAATTCACGAGTTTTATCATTCTTTTGCATTCTGAGGTCATGATCTCGAGGAGGGATTATTTTTCGCACACGTTGACTGGTTTAACACAAAGAAGAAAAGTGTCTAGTTTTCAGTAAAAATGTCTGAACTTCAGAAGTCCTTCTTTCTATAAAAAAATTCTCATTTATTCTAGAATTTTCTCTGAAAATAAGAGATAAAAGTGCTTCTATTGTGTAGCTTTTACTAAAGTTGTTCAAAGAGATCGTGCTTAATTAACTCATATTTTTAGTTGTTTCAAGGAAATCGTGGTTATTGGATTAAGAGCTGATTCTTTAGCAGCCAAAAAAGCAGCTTTAATTTTGTGAAGCAATTTAACCACAAACGTTCTCATTAAAAGAAACTCGCCAATTCTGGTGTCACAAAAAATCCCCTCTGAAAACCAAAAGCTTCATCTTCTTGGCGTTAAGTAAAGAACTGATTATAAACAATGAACATACCATTCGTCCCGCGGATCAGGCAGCGTTCGATGAACCGAAATAAGATCGCTGACGTACTGATTAAAAGCATTATTCATCCAGCCATCGTCCACGAGTTTCTTCACCTCAGCCGATATATTAGTCGGCAAAACAACAGGTTTACCCATTTCCCCGGGATCCTGTTCTTTCGGTGCAGCTAATACTCCACCACCTGCAAAAACCCAAACAACTTTACCATCAGTTCTACCAATTCTGAAAACCTATTACCCACTGGCTTAACCAACCACCGAATGAATTTTCCTACCTTGCTCGGGTCCCGCTTGCTGATTCACCTCTGACTTACTCGCTGGATTACCGGGGCTTTCTCGTCTCATCGGCGCTGCTGGTGGTACAAATTCGTTGGCAATTTGTGGTACTGCAACACCTGATGGCGCCAACACGTCTGCAGCATTACGATCCTCAGTGTAAAGAAGAAAACATACGGTCAGCCAGACTGCAGCACCCAACACAGCGACTTTCAGCCACAATGATCGTCTGCGAGGAAACGCTGCCATGATGTTACCCACCACCTTCTCCGGCCCCCCCCGACTAACGAGTTTCTTCTTGAGTTAAGACCAAATCACCGAGCTTTTTTCGAAACTGCGTCCACCGAAATGGCTTCAACTTTCTTTCAACCCACCCCCAACGGCTTGTGCCACAGCTCAGGTTGTTATTTCCCCTCCAACCTCTGGTGGATCGATGCCGGCGCAAAAATTTTCCGAACGATCGGCTGCCGTTACCTCAGCAACATTTTCACCAAGTACTGGCACACCTCGACCCTCGTCCCGGGGACGAATGTGTTGAAGGAGCGCTGGTGAATTGTCCCTTATTCCCTTGGTCGTATTGATCTGGCTCGTCGAGTTTTGCGAGTTCTTTCAGTGGGTGGACTCTACCATCATGACTTGAGTTCGCTGCTGGACTGGGGGTGACTATCCCAGATGGTGATATCACGGCGACAGGCAGATGACACCTTGTAATTAGGTTGATGATATAGGGCAGTGAGTTTGGGAGGTGGTTCTTGTGATATGTTGCACGCGGTGTCACCGCATAGCTGATGTCTGAAACAGATTCAATGGGATTTGATTAGAAACTTTAGAATTTCATTAAAGAGGGGGGGAATTTGGGGATAAGTAGGAGGTGGAATGCCGTCGGCTGTGACAGTTTCAATATTTTGACAGAGAGGCATGTACACTGACAGAAAGAGTTCGCTTTATCAAGGGAATTTTATTTAAACCAGCCATCCTTCGCTTCGTAATTTACAAATAGATATAGTTTTGAACTGAATATCAGTTCTCGTCTTGCGATACATTTTATTTGTACAAAATACAACGTGGAAAAAAATATGAGTAACTTGTAATTGAATTGATACTGATGGAGCTACCAATCATCTAGCAACAATTGAAGCTGAATTTAAAACCCAATTTTATAGAAAAGAACAACATTAAATTCCTCCGTCACTAGAATCTCCTCTTCGGTTCTAATTTTTGATGGATTCATGCAAGTGGAGATTTTCTATAGAAGTTTATCTGATGTTATAAAAAAAGAATTTTGCAATTGTTCTGGGGAGAACATGCGCTTTGATATCAAGAAATATTTTATTTGATCCATGTCAATGGATCTCCCAGGAAGAGTTCCTTCATTTGGAATTGCTAGAGCCCATAACACCCACTCCAAGAACAGGAAATCTTCATAAAAATAAGTTTTTCTGTCAGTAGAGAGAAGTTTTTTATGAGAAAAATTATCGACTGCTGTGAACTGCGAGTCATTCCAGAGTGAGAGGAAATGAGTTTATTCAACTGGTACTACCAAAGCGTGAAATCTACACGAGAAAGACCAACATTGTTTTGAGAATAATGATAAATAATTGTGACTTTTAAGAGTTTCGACTAGACATCGTTAGGACTTCTAAAAAAATTCAAGACGCATACGAACTTGCAGTATTAAAAATTCTGAAAGGTCTGAAATAAACTCATAAAATTGATCCCTTGAAAAATGATAATCTTTCACACGATTAAATTAACAAAACAGTCACTCATTCCAACCCAGATATTGAACTGCTGGGGTATCTCCCTCATACCTCGACAAATTCTCTAACAAAATTGCGAATCCATTAATACTAATTCATCAATCATAATTCATTATAATAAATTCAATATGCGACAGGAATATTCTCGAATGCCCTCTTGGCATCCATTAAAATAGTTAATATTGGCCATCACAGGTACATGACTATCTCATTATCGCCTGCGGCAATGAGCGCAAAAGTGGTACGAATTTTTGAGCACTATCGACACCAGTCTATGTGCATATAGCGGGAGTAGAATATGTAGTTAGTGGTGGTGGGCAACTAGAGGATTACTGTTTTGGCTGGCAGGTCAGTTCTTCCCACTCTCCCTCTCTCCCTCTCGCTGTTCCCCTTTTACACGGATTTCTATATCTATATCTGAGGATACACGGGAGAGGCTGAAAACAATGCACCCGGTTATAACGATTTCATGGTAACCACACACGTATATAGATAGGTGGAAATATGTACGATGCTTGTTCAGCGTAAGCAGGGCAATACAGATACTTGTTTTTGAAATATACGTGGATGTTATTGGCATCGCTACGGCGGTAATGAGAGAAAGTGCAGTCGCCTGTGAATCCTGTTGATAATGCACATGCCGATATGTGAACTTGCGAGCTTGATTATGATATGTAGGTATGGTGGAGCGTAAAAAGACATTGGAGAAGAAAATTGGAAAATTTTATGGGGACGGGGATGAAGAAATAGAGAGGAGTCTGCGGGCTTTTTTAAATTGATTAGAAGTAAATAGAAAAATTTAATTTTGCATCATAAATATTAGACGAATTTTGAGGATTTTTATTAGCCGGAACTGCTGAGGATTTTATCGGGAAGAGAATTATTTATTAACGATATTTTTGTATCGATATTTTTAATGAATACACTGAGAGAAAAAATTTGGTAAAGGGATACAACACCCCCCTCACATTTAAAATTCAAAATTTCTTAAATTTTCCAACAAATAACTCAGTGATTGGATTATCCAAACAATAATAATGTTGTTACAATTTCAATTAGTTACTATTAGCCTCTTCAAGGAAAAAATCATCAAATTACTAAAAAGATGGGAAATATTGAGGTCA
>JAPYZN010001641.1:0-15561 GCA_030522865.1 Psyttalia lounsburyi | reverse complement strand
TAAAACCATTAGATAAATTTGATACTTGAAGGGGTGGGGCGTGTGTGATGTTGAAATTCACCCACTGAGGGAGTGACAGGGGTTGCATATTTTTTTGGACGGTTTTGGAAATGGTTGAAGTGGGAGATTTGAAAATTTCTACAAAGGCTTCACATTGGAAACGAACAAATACAAATTTTTCTCTTTTTGAAAATCAACCCGTGAAGGGTTGAAAGGGTTTATCTTGACTTATAATAAGAATGATACAAAGAAATGATACAAAGAAATTCATTAATGGAGAAATGCTACTGAAAAAATAGTGAAAAGAAAATAACATAACAAAAAAAGCATCAACGTAGCGGCCGCAACGGCGCCAGTCGTTAAAGAACAACTGGTTCGAGAAGAGGCAGACCTCTGCCATCTACCCACAGCCCTCAAAACCCCCTGATCTCCACCGACTCCCTCATCTCCAACATCACCAGTCAACGTCCCACCCAAATAAGGCGAAGGGCGGAACGAGTTCCGCCGCGTTCCGAGTGTGCCGCCCCTTCTCAGCGGGGGGACAGGGAAAATCACACGAGTAATCAGCCGATAGCCGAAGCCGCACAAGTGACACATCGTCAGCTCCAAGTGAAGTGAAGAGAAGCCCGAGTCCAATTGTACTTACACTGGAGGCGAAAGACACCGACTAGACATGTCATATGAAACAAGTAAGTTCTATTTATCCTTCGGAACGACCTATTCCACCACTTGATCATGGTTTTTTCATTAACAATGGGTCTAACAAGTGGAGACAGTTGGGGCTGTCGAGTGTCCAAGGCTCGCTATCTCGTTTTTCTGGGGTTCGAGCACCTTGTGATGATGATTCACACCCACTACCGTCATTTCTTCCTGATATTTAGGAATTGCATTGGGAATGAACTGTTTATTATCATCTGGAGCGAATCAACGAGTCATTGACCCCTCGAAACGCCTCACTCGGCACCTGAGAAGTCACTTATTGCTCTTGTTTTTGCTCTTGTTGTCATCGTGTGCTCTCTTTGGAGCTCCGAAAATATCTCGTAGAGAATATCTTCTCTTGGAATTGTACATGGAGTTTACTGTTCATTTCGGTGGATGATTTCTTGTGGGAATTAATTATCTGGGGAGCCAATAGGAGCGAATTTCCATTATTAATTTATGGATATTCACTCGTTTTTGGTCGTTAATCTCAAGAGCTACAAACAAAATCCCAATTTGCGACATCCATCAAAAACCGGACGTCTGTTTGCGTTGACGTGTTGTTTTGGTGTGAATAAAACAACAGGAAGTGAGATAATTCGGCTTCCCCAGCTCTCAACAATATCCCTTACATCATCTCCATCGTCATACAGACTCGTGGATTCTCAAAATAATTTTGATAAAACTAATTTGGATGTTTGCCCAGTCGGGCCTGGATTCACCAGAAGTAGCTGATGCCACTCGTCATTAAATCCGTTATTCCTTTCAGAATATATATTCGCTACGTTGCCTAGAACCCAGAGAGGGACACCCCTAGTTCTCGGAGGAGACCCCAAGGGAAAGAACTTCCTGTACACCAATGGCAACAGCGTCATCATCAGGAATATCGATGTGGGTGAATACTCGAGCAATTGCGGTCCAGACAATTACCTCTCACCTCTTCTCTTTTTTCCCTTCAGAATCCTGCCATTGCAGACATCTACACCGAGCACTCGTGCGCTGTTAATGTCGCTAAATATTCCCCGAGTGGATTTTACATAGCGTCTGGAGGTAACGGATTTATTCCGTAATTTGATATTTAATATTTTCATATTTTGCCTGACGTGATTACCTTTTCTCTGAAGATTAATCAAATACTTCGTCACTACTTATTAAAAAATCCTGTTTATACCTAAAAATAAATTCCTGTTGGAGGCGAGATGAGTCCGGATGAATTCCAAAATCCCCGAACGCAATTAATTTCTCAAAATGACTCACCCCAACAGATCAATCCGGAAAAATACGGATCTGGGATACCGTAAACAAAGAGCACATTTTGAAGAACGAATTCCACCCAATCGGCGGTCCCATAAAGGACATAGCATGGTCCCCCGACAGTCAGAGGATGGTAGTGGTGGGTGAGGGTCGCGAGAGGTTTGGCCACGTATTCATGGCGGACACTGGTACCTCAGTGGGCGAGATCTCCGGCCAGAGTAAGTCCATCAACTCCTGCGACTTCCGGCCTACGAGACCCTTCAGACTGATAACAGGAAGCGAGGACAATACCGTCGCCATCTTCGAGGGTCCACCCTTCAAATTCAAGATGACAAAGCAGGAGCACTCGAGGTTTGTCCAGGCGGTGAAGTACTCGCCCTCGGGTAACCTCTTCGCCTCGGCGGGCTTCGATGGCAAAGTCTTCTTGTACGACGGCACCACCAGCGAACTTGTCAGTGAGATCGGCTCACCAGCTCACCAGGGAGGGGTCTACGGGGTCGCGTGGAAACCCGATGGGACTCAACTGCTGACCGCCTCGGGCGACAAGACCTGTAGACTCTGGGATGTGGAGACGAAGAGTCTCATTACCGAGTTTAATATGGGTAAATTATTATTAAAACTATTTATTATTCCCCCCGAAATGACGAGACATCTGACGAGATGGCAAATTTAATATTGGATGGAGTGAAAGAAATTAATTAACCGTTAATCAACGATTAATTACCACTTCGTTGAAGTCTCAAGATGATTTTTAATGCAGGCAACACCGTCGAGGACCAGCAGGTGAGCTGTCTGTGGCAGGGTGAGCACATGCTGTCAGTCTCCCTGAGTGGTTTCATCAACTACCTAAACCCTGATGAGCCCTCGAAGCCCCTGAGAATAATCAAGGGCCACAACAAGCCAATAACAGTATTAACCCTGAGCCCGGACAGGGGAACCATTTACACTGGCTCTCACGACGGCCACGTCACGAACTGGAATGCCATCACTGGCGAGAACGATCGAGTCCAGGGTCAGGGCCATGGCAATCAGATGAATGGAATGAAGGCAGCGGGAAATCTCCTCTACACGGCCGGCATCGACGACACTCTTCGGGCCATTGACATTGCCAGCAACAAATACAACGACAGCGACACCATAAAACTCGACTCCCAGCCCCGGGGGCTCGACATCTACAACGATATCGTTGTCACTGCTGCCATGAGGCAGATCCATCTGACCCAGTCCGGCAGAAAAGTCTCAAAACTTCTCATCGATTACGAGCCCTCGTGTGTCGCTGTCAATCCTGATAATGGAGATGTGGCTGTTGGCTCCACTTCTGATAATAAAGTCTACGTTTATAATCTGTCCGGCACTTCGCTTACCTTCAAACTCCACCTGGAGCATCTGGGACCTGTCACTGACGTCGCTTTCAGTCCCGATAATAAGTATCTCGTGGCCTGCGATGCCAACAGAAAAGTTATTCTTTATATGCTGCCAGAATACAAGGTAAGTTCCCAAAACATTCGGGGATAATTATTTAAACTAATCCCATTACTTCAAAAAAAAAGCCATGGGATTATTGAAGGGATTTAGTCCCAAAATGTTTGGGTCTAATTATCATCAATTGTTGTCATTGTAATGCTGTTTATAATTTATCTCATTCATTTCTCTCATCCTTTGCAAATCGCGGAACACTAGGGGGTAAATTTTCACTCATAATTGAGATTATTATTATTGATGTTGAGTATATTGTGGTTGTCCCGAATTATTGATTTGCGTTTCAATTTTAGCTGGCGCACAATCGAGAGTGGGGCTTCCATAATGCCAGAGTGAATACTGTCGCCTGGTCGACTGACTCGACAATGGTAGCTAGTGGCAGCTTGGACACTACTATCATCATCTGGAGTGTTACGAATCCAGCGAAACATACTATTATCAAAAGTACGTCAATTATTACTGAAATAACATTAAAAATATATTTTTTCCAGGCACTCTTGTTGTCAGACTTCTCAGATTGACTGTATTAATTTGATGACTGATTAATTCCTCAGATGCTCATCCCCAGAGCCAGATCACACGTCTGGTGTGGCTGGACGAGGAGACCCTGATATCCGTTGGCCAAGACTGCAATACTAAAATATGGCGTGTGGAGAGAATCTAACGCGTCAGGACAACAAAACAATAAACAATTGATTTCGTCATTTTGATACTCTTGCTTAAAGAAAAAGTATGAAAAAAAAAATATAATAATAATAGCCAATGAATATTGGGAGATACTTTTTCATAAACTTTTGATGCACTTTATTTATTTTATAATTTGTAGCATACAAATATTGTTCATTATTTTTGAATACGATTGATCATTGATATACAACTCAATAAGTGGATTGTCATTTCCAATTGTCATTACACAAATAATTTATTTCACCATTTTGAATTATCATTACTTGGCACAGACGGATATGTTTTGTAAACGTATTCCTCCTCGTTCATCATAATTTCTAAACTCTTATAATAATAATCAACAACCGGTTCAGACACGATCAACGATTAACAACAGTTTTTAATCGAGAGATGAGAAAGAAATGAAAATTGAAAGCAAAAGAGAAACAAAAGGAAAATGTCCAGTTAGTGAACAATTTCACCTCAAAATTGACGAATCACCTAGAGTGCCTTCATTACAATATACCAACGATAACAAGAAAAAAAAAATTGATAACAATTTGAACACTAGGGGTATCAAGACTCACTCTATTTCGATATATCACTTCAGAAAAATCGTCCAGTTTATTTGATCGTTAAGCCTTAGGCATTGATATGAGATTCCCCGTGGACGATCTCACTGAAAACACCTTCTTCCGGGATGACTAAGCTCTATTCCGAGGACTTGGGACGATTCAATCGAGAGAGAAGTGGACTGGGACTGTCCTCATCGAGCCGGAGTCAATTTTTAATGTCTTTGCAGTCCCTCTGACGCCCTAATAAACGTCAAATTATCTCAGGAACGAGGGGCTTCAGGAGAAAATGGACGAAAACCTTTTCTCTTGACAATTAAATTCTCTATAAAAAAGTCCCTCAACATTTTCCCCTGAAATCATTGGTTCTCGAGATGAGGGCCTGATGAAGTCCATCCCTCCACTTCTCACTGGACCTAGCATCCCAACAATTATCACGAGGCAAACGAAGGAAAAAAAACAACAGGTGAGGTACAAGGATCATTCAAACCGTCTTAATAACTAAAAACAAGTATAACTAATTCATTTTGTCTTTCCGTTTTCCGCATGAGCCTCAACAAGATTAGCAGAAAATTAGCTATAAAAGTGGACTAGATATCCAAACAGTCGCTTCAGGTCTCGTCGAGTTTATGTACACATAATAATCCCCATATATCTTCAATTTTAATTTGACGATTCAGCACTTGATTCGTGGAAAGAGATGAGTCGACTTTACAAGAATTTTTTTCCGAGTATCCCTGAATTTTGAGATGTATAAAAATTCCTAAAACTCCCAAAAATGTCCCAACTACGCCAGATCCTGCGACATTTACCAGAAAAAAAGTAGTAAAAATAAATACATCAACTGAATTACGTCAGATTATTCAACAAACATTTAAAGATTTCACGGAGATTACAAAATACTTGTAAACAATTTTTTACAACAAAAAAAAAGATTAACAAAAGCCCAATTCCACCCATTCCCCGAACAAAATAAAACAATTTTCACTTTTCAATTTTTCTCCACTGTCTCAGAATCTAAAGTAGATATCGAAATTGTCATGAGAGCCTTTTTTGTAGCCCTCAAAATTCCCCCCAAAAAGTCTCCCCTGAAAAATGTCGCCAGCTCCCCCCAGTCCCCCGGAAAATCCTCATTAAAGATCGACTCACCCGCGCCCCCAAAAAACGAGATAAAATTCCCTGAATGAACGATCTACTCCCCGAGTAATTCCTACGGCTTCGTGATGCTGTACCTGGGGCGTTTCTGGGGTGTAGCAACAGGATGTCGATAAGACACATGTTTCCTCAGAGCATCCCTGGACCTGGAGACGTGCGAGCAAGCGGTGCAACTGTAGGAGCTGTTGCTGTGCGTCTCCATGTGGACCCTGAGGTTGTACTGATTGCTCAACTGTTTTCCACATATCAAGCACGTGACACTCGTCTTATTGCAAGTCTGGCTGTTCCTGGCGGTTGGAGGTGTCGTTAAGTATCTGAATGTCGTGTCTAATGACGTGATGGAGGTCTTGCTCTCGTCAATACTGCAGCTCTGATCCTCGACAATGGCCATATTCTCGTCTGTCTTGTCAATTGAATTCTCCAGAATGCTCTTCTCCAACTGCTTCGGCGGTCCATTCGTCGGGCACTCCTTCTGGCATTGTTTCCTCTCCTTCTGGCAGAGTTTGGCGTTTATCGAGTAGTAGGGCTTGGTCTTCACGCTGCAGGGGATGTCCTCGTGGTCCTGATAATTCTCGTCAAGCTCGGGCTGCTCTGGCTCCTGGGGTAGCGGCGGTGGGAGGGGATTCTCCGGGAGTTCCGCCACTGGTGGAGACTCCATCAACTCCTTCTTCACCGGCGCCTCCGTCAGCTCTGTCTCCTCCGACGGGGGCTCGACGTAGACTCCGTTCGAGTCCCGACGCGAGGTCTTCTGCAACAGGGGATCTTGGTCAGGACTAGCCGGGGCCAGGTATCTCAGCTGTCTCTCTAGTTTGTTACGAGTTGAATCAAGCTTGCAAATGCTAGGGCTGCGCATGGAAAAGGACAATACTCACTGGGGAATCGCTAGTCAAGATATCTCATTTTTTATTGTTCATCAGTTGTTCAATAATCTTCAATATTAACAACAAGTGCACTCAAACAATTCCCACAGAATTATTCAACTGCCTTTTTTCATACGTTTTTGGCCACATTTTTGGGCCCTCAGGATTGATTTTATTGTTGAACAGGTTGGTCTCATTATTCCACTGGTTTATCTGATTATCGGTTTGAGTAATCGAGTAAATGCGTTAATTGGAAGCAGAGTAGCAGCACTTGGAACCAAACCTTTGTTGAGTGGATATGAAACGAATTTTTATTGTCAAGAGATTTTGTTATTTTTAGAACTCCCGAAGCTCCAGTTGTTTGACAACTGAAATTGCTCTTTCATTTTTAAAAACGAGACGACAGACGCCATTTAATTGTCTCACCTGACTTCGTACTCAATAAACTACTCGATAAATTATTTAATTAATGAAGTGCATTTTCTGACATTTCATATCCCCTCAGCATAAAAAAAAAATGAAGAAACTTCTAAAATAACTCAAAAGGACAGAAGACATTCCCCATCACGGAGCATTAATTAATACATGATAAAATATTAATGAACAAAGTAAATAAAAATGAAGTGGTGACAAAAGTGTAGAAGAAGAGGGAAGAGAAGCTGCAGATTAATTCGCTAGCAATGGTAACTTTCGTAAATCGATACGAATAAGATATAAAAAATAATAATAATAGTAACAGTAGAGAACGTGAAAAGAGTTCTATTTGTAGAGATATACCTGGTAAATTCATTCTATGGGGTAAGGTTCCACGGGAGATGCATCCACTCGCATTTAGTTGCAACACACACAACGATCTTGATCTCGTGGATATCGTTTATTTTTTTTTGATTTTTTTGTTCAATTTGTTTGAATGGTTTTTTTTTTTTCAATTTATGTTTGCGATTTTGGATTGGTTTCTTTATTAATTTTCAGTGAAGTACTTCTTCGAGGAACGACATTGAAATGTGTTCAAGTGACCTGAACAAAACAACACGATGATAGGATAATATAGATATTGGGGAGTCAGGTTGACACTTGATTTTGGGATTTATGTATAATTGACGTGATTTTTTGAATGATTGGGATCACTTTCCATCAATTATGAGCTAGGATAATATAATAGTAACAATTTACAACTGATAAATTGTCGGAAATATCAGTTTTTGCCAGCAAATCATTCACTAGATCACCCAAATCTCCAGAAGTCGTCTAATTCATCTGAAGTCATTATTTTGTAATTAAAAAAATCATCAGAATTGTTCCCTCATAATCAATGGAATGCCCCAGAGAAGCTCGTTGCTCTAGTGATTGCAAAGATGAACGCTGGGAACTGTGAAAAGCTTGATGACCATCGGCTAATTCAAATTGTTAGTGAACTTTTTGATATCAGATCGGACGCCATTGGCATCGCAACTCGGAGGTATTGAATTTCTAGAGACTTCATTATTCCACAGAAAGTTAATTTCAATTAATTTCTTTTGCCTAAGCCTTTTGATACTGTCACTGCTGCAGTTCAGCAGGTGATAACAGGAGGAAGTGACTTGGGAGGGGGGCTAGAGGGTCTTAAATGAGGGATCGCCTTACCCCAGCAATGTCCGCCAGTCCACGAATGTGGAGGGTGTCAGCCATGGCCAGCAGGGCTGGCAGTTGCTCCTGGTAAATATTTACTTCTCCATTGTACATGAAGGTTACTAGGGCACACAAATTCGCGTACTCCATTCCTGGGAGGACTATCACCGGGTGCTGTAATGCACTCAAGTCCTAAAAATATTGAAACTCAGTTTTATTGAATGATTTGACTCGTTCTTAAGTGTCACCATTTTGTTGACAAATTCCTCAAGTTGGTCTATTGATTATTTAATTGACAAATTTAATGGAAATTTAATAGCAGATGATCCTGATATTAATGACTACTGTGAAGAGCTAAATTAGCAGAATAGATAATGATACCTTGAACAACTCTTTGAAGTAGTAGCTACAAGCTGATAGTATAATCCTATGAGCACGAATGTGTCTACCACCGGCGCTAAGCGTAACATCAGTCAAATATCCGCCGTCGAGCAATTTTGGCAATGAACTGAGTAGAGTATTTTGAAAATTGTGCCATCTCAAGCAAAACTGTTGGCCTTCCATACTACCTACAGAGAATTAACATAAGCTGGTTAACATTAGTTTACTTTCTAGATTGCTCTAAGGTATTACACTACAGTCTACAGTCAGTGATGGCCGAGGTGACGGTGCTGGGGATGAATGGATATTTTGATTACATTGTCGAGGGTGTTAAATCGGTGGTGAAGTGGTGAGAACTGACAAAATTGAGGGGATCAAAAGCGAAACGAACAGTTCCTCAACGACATCAACAGAATCTGAGGGAAACGGTGAAATTGTCCTCCCGACATTCCTCAAGCTCTCAAAATTATCTACAAAAATCTCCCCCAACTCCAAATTCCCCAGCACTCCATTAAAAACATAATCAACAGCTGATTTCAATGAAAATACCACAGCAAAAATCGGGATTTTCCCATCAACCTTTTGTGCCCTCACAGACCCCAAAAACTCTTCCCCTGGAGTTCCCCGAAGCCCCCAGAACCCTCTGACCACTTCACTCCCGAATCTCCACCACTCCCAAGCCCCCCCAAATCACCAAAATACCATTAATCTCTCCCTGAGCTGTACCTCCAACCTCTCGCCCCAAATAAATAGACCAGCTCTCCCCAACCCCCAAATAAACCACTCCACAAAAAATGCAGCTCGAAAAACTCGATGAGCCTTCGACGTAAGGTTATGGTACCTCCTCAAGACCTCAAAATAGTTCCAAAAGAAGATAAAAAACCTCGATCTCAGCGCAGATTTGATAGCCCCCAAAAACTATTGTGCGTTAACTGCGATACATTTAGTCAGCGCTGGTGATTCGTCAGTTAAGAGGGGTGAGAAGACAATCCTATTTATTTAATCAGAGCCGTAAGGTTCCAGCCAAATCTATTATTGTCCTCAGGTATGGCTGGAGTAACAGAACAGAACTAAAATTTGTCAGTCGCGGGGAGGAGGGGGTAGGCACTCACGCGGTGATCTTTCAACTGTATTTCCTCTCGCGAGTGGATGAGAAAAAAATTTATTTCGCGAGATAAAGGAACGTTGGGGGGGGCTTAACGGGGTCATTATCGTTGGTGGCACTTGTGGGTTGAGATGGGGATCTTATTGAGATGTTTTGGGTATTTACTTGAGATAATTGAGGTCTCCAACACACAACACTCCACGACATTCAGCACCTGGGGACCTGGGGGGATGGCACGTCTGGGCCGTGGAAGAGGCGATACAGATGACAATACCTCGGGATGCTCGAGATTTGTCAATTCGGGGGGGGAACACGTGGGGGGTTATTTATGCATCCAACGACACCTGCATTGTTGGGGCCATTGTGGGTCGACAATGCAGGTTTTTAGGGGGGTTTGGGAGTGGTAAAACAGGCGGACTCGGTGAAAGGGGGTTTTGTTTTCCGGGGATATCTCAGAATCTGGGGGGGATGGGGAAATTGTTGATGAGGCTTCAAATTCTGTATGAAAAAGGTAATTGAATGGAGTTTGGGTGCAATGGATTCAGGGATATCTTTGAAAGAAGTCGACCGACGCCTGGCGGGAGGCATCTCCAAGTGTTGCATCGAGACGGCCATCAGGGGGCACCACTGCATAGTGACCAGCGCTGGACGACGCAGCAACATGTGCAACATCTGGTAAACATCAGCTCAGTATTGGGGATATACCAACCAAACCTCGCCAGCTGATTTATCGTAAATTCTCAGGTGATTTTCAAGTTCATTCTGGTGTTGTGGATCGCGAAATCCGGAGTTGATAAGTGTCAGGTGTTTGGAGATAATCGAAGAATGCGTAATTGTCGAGCCAGTGAGACAAGCCGATTTCTTGGGGCTCTCAAGTAGTCAATTGTCGAGTGGATTTTGAGATTGGAAACATGTCACGATGGGTCGGAGCACGCAAACACTTGATGTTCGCTGTTTTCGTCACGATAAGTGTCGTTGTCGGCGGGAATATCCAAGCGTTGAATGTCTGTGGACCCGACACGTCTGATGAAACATCGTCCAGGTGATTGACATAACTCCACTTTATTTATCAATTAATCCGGTAATGAATTTTTTTGTGATAAATTTCGATGTGAGGGGGCCACGGCGAGGTCCTGGAATGTTCAAAACAATTTTCACTCTTTTACCGGTGGAGGACAACCTATGAGTCATTCCTGTCACAATGTTAACCTAGCAGGTTGAATTAATTATCGAGGAAATAAATAAACAGGAGGAGATGGATGTACACTTTCTCATGGGATTGTGGGGACGAGGAGAGTCTGGATAACTCTCTCATGACCCTCGGTACCCCAGTGCATTCAGGACATCTTGCTGCACTGGCCCCTATTTGTTTCTTTTTCATCCTCTGAGAGAGTGAATTCCCCTTGAACTCGTAATCCCATGATGACTCGTGTTCCAGACTCACTATTGTTTATTCAATTTCTTTGTTGTCATTCAGTTCTCACTTGGGCAAGGATTTTAATGCACTCAAGACACGTCTTTCATTCCAGGAATGGAAATCCAATTATTCTGATTCAATCAATAAATAATATCTCCAGAATATTGACAATGAATTTGCTTTCAGTTTGGTTTTTGTGAGCACTTTAGATGGAAATCTATTGGCTCTGGATCTGAACAAGAATGGAGAGAAGAAATGGAGCGTTGAGTTTAAGGACAAGCCAATGCTGTCCTCTAGCATTCATAAGCGAGAGGTAATTACCAATAATTACTGACAGTTACCGCCTGTAGCTGTCTTTTTTATCAATTCAAATGCCTTCCATTTCCCCTTTCAACACCAGAATGTCTGCATTTCCATTCAAGTCATCTTTCACGAATGAAAATGAAGAACCAAAACGTTTTAATCTCTCACAAATAATTGTACTACACCTCAGAAGTTGTCAAGTGATTAATAGAACAAAAATAAAAATTATCAGCTGAACAACGACGGCCACTGGGTGAGACTGATTCCGTCCCTGAGCGGAGGCCTCTACAAGTTTGACGGTGAGAACCTGGAGTCCCTGCAGGTGACCCCCCAGCAGCTGCTGCGCTCGTCATTCCGATATTCCGATGATCTGGTTCTGTCGGGGTCCGGGGAGACCCGGACCTACGGCATCTCCAGCCAAACCGGTCAGATTCTCTACCACTGCCACGAGGGCAGCTGCACTAATATGACGGAAAACGAGACGTACCTGGGGCACGACGTCCTCATAGTCAGAAGATTCCACGACACAGTACGAGCTGCAGAGCCTCGGACAGGCCAGGAGAGGTGAGAGAATTTTTTTGCTCATTTCCGGGATGATCACTACGTCAGGGACAATTGCAAGGACACTTACAAGAACATAAACAGCCCGAAAAACTATTTATTATCCAACAACCACCAACATTCAGTTTTTTTTTAATTTTGTGAGCTCCCAGTGAACAAAAGTTTGATCTGGAAAAACAACTGGCGTTCCACTGGAGTCCGTCAACCCTCACATCCTCTTTATCCTCACATTTATTGATTCAAGATGGAACTACTCAGTGGGCCAGCACGAGCTGGAGCTGATTCCCAACGAGAACCAGAAGTGCAACCATAAACTGCTGCACTGGGTGAAGAATATCGAACTGAAGGTGAACATTCCAGAGGGTCTGATCTGGGCAATCAACCGAACAAACCCTGACATCAAGTTATGGCAGTACAAAGTGGACTCGCCGATCGTCTCCGTATGGCGAGAGCACGGGGAGCGAAATGACAACGACAGCAGTGACACAATAAGCAAACTGACGGCCCTGAATTTGTTCGAGAGCACTCAGTGGAACTGGGGAAGCGAGTACGCAGTGAGCCCGGACATATACGTGGGGATGCACGACCGTCAGTTGTACATTCAGGAGAACGTCAAGCACATCAAGCTTATAGGTAACTGATATTTGTAATATTGTTCACAGACATCAAACTAAATCCCTGGAATTTTTGTAAATCAACAGGCACCTCTGGGAGTTCTTTGACGTACCCCTGGCGTCCTTACCCAGCCTCCGATACAGCTCTGGCGCTCCAGCAGGAGGACGCCTCCCTCTCGACGGCGCTCTCAGTCCTCTACAACTCGGACTTCCTCAATGGCAACGGTTTCTACCTGCACAGCAAAGAGGTCTTGCAGCAGGAGGACAGCAGCCAGTGCAACAAGACCCACGTTCCCCTCCTGGAGGCGCCCGCCCCTGCAGACCCAGCCCCGGAGGAGCCCTACGCCGAGGAGACCCCGGTCCAGGTGATAATCGTCTCCCTCTGGTACTGGTGGAAGGAAGTCCTCATCATCTCCATCACGACAGCCATTCTCCTGAATTTAATGCTGACCCAGCGTCTCCTCAATGCTACGAGCCGCGTGAAGGACGCAGTGCCGCCCCCTCTGATCGTTGAGAGGCCCTTGCCAGCGATCGGAGCGCCCCCTAAGCCGCCACCAGCTCTCGAGTCCTCGGGGGAGTTTGTCTCCAGGTACTTAACGGACTTTGACCCCGTCGACTGCTTAGGCAAAGGTGGCTACGGAGTCGTCTTCGAGGCACGCAAGAAGATAGACCACGTGAACTACGCCGTCAAGAGGATAACCCTCCCCAACAACGAGGACGCGCGTGAGCGAGTGATGCGAGAGGTTCGAGCACTGGCGAACCTGGACCACCAGAACATCGTTCGCTACTTCCACGCTTGGCTGGAGTGCCCGCCGGCTGGCTGGAAGGAGGAGCACGACGACCTGTACATCAACAGGCAGAAGTTCTCGCCGTCGGAGTTCCCCTCGGAGATATCTAACACTCCGTCGAAGCCCAACGCCTCCGTCTGTATCGATCTCCCGAACAGTGAGAAATCGTCCGTGGACTCGGCCTTCGAGGCCCTCGAGCTCAATAAAATCAATGACGAGTCGTCGTTTGTTGTGTTTGACGAGGAGAGTGAGGACTCGGCCGTCACCGAAGAGATCTACGACTCGGCGAGCCTCACGGAGGCTTCGGAATCAGCTCCGCCAGGGTATGTTGATAATGCTGGGGAGGAGTCTGAGTCTGTTGTCTTTCGGAACAGCTGCAGCTCCGACCAAGTTCCTGAGAAGATTGACAAGAGTGAGAGGGACAGGAGGAAGGCCTCGCTGTCACTCAATCTGGGCCAGAGGTCCTCGAAGAAGATCCCCAGAATGTTCTTGTACATTCAGATGCAGCTCTGCCACAGGGAGAGCCTCAGGGAGTGGATGAAGCGGCAGACGCAGAACAGAAATCCTGACGCTGTTGAGAATATATTCCAGCAGATCGTGGATGGGGTCGAGTATGTTCATCTTCATGGGCTCATCCACAGGGACTTGAAACCCTCGAATATATTCTTTTCGTACGACAAGAAGGTCAAGATTGGAGATTTTGGACTGGCAACCGCCATGACTGAGGGCTGGGAGGAGCCCAGGACGCCCAGTGGAGGCGAGGGAGAGGGCGTGGGGAATGGTCTGCACACTGCGCATGTGGGGACACAGCTGTATATGGCACCTGAGCAGATGAATGGACAGGTTTATAATTATAAGGTGGATATTTACTCACTGGGGATCATTCTGTTCGAGTTGTTGAGCCCCTTTGGGACTGATATGGAGAGGATGATGGCCATTTTGGACGTCAGGAAGGCCGTTTTTCCAGCGGGCTTTGGGGAGGACCATCCCAGGGCCATTGATCTACTGAGGATGATGATGGACGCGAACCCGGGGAAGAGACCGACCACTCTCGGGATCAAGGCGAGACCGCCCTTGGCGAAGAGCGAGTGGAGGGTCGACCAGGGGGAGGAGGGCAAGTGGCATTTTGATCTCCCTCAGATCAGCAGACATTCCTCGGTTAATAACAGCAGTAGTGGAGAGTCTTGGGATATTAGTGCGTCTTAGGTTGCGTTGACGGAGGCGACCTGGTTCAAGGACATTTGGCTAGGAGTTTTCTTTGGGGAATTTGTGGGAAGGAATTTAGAAGAGCCTGGGGGTTTTTGGAATGTTTGAGAGAGTGGGAGGATCAGGGAAGTATGATAATGGACTCGTTAATGAGATAATTGAGAGGTTAAGGGGATTGGGGAGAGGAACTGATGAGTTTTTATGGTATTGAGAGTTTATTGTGACTCTCCTGGGAGCAACAACTCTCGGACTCATCTCCATTTTGGTCTTTTCTCATAGAATAACTAGCATTAAGCAGCCGAGAATTTATTTTTAAGGTATAAATGTTAAGTTTTAATACTTAGGTTCACGAAACTCGGTTGTACGAATTATTGAATTTCAATTGATAATTAAAGAATTATTGTTATCACAGTTGTAGATTAATAACGAACGAGTACAACTCTTCACTGACGACAATTCTTGTGATGAGCTTTTGCGTAAAAAGTGCAACGACGCTGTACTCAATTTTTTATGTAAATACAGTCACTATTTCACAGTCTTTTCACTATTTTTCACTATTTTTTCAGTAGCATTTCTCCATTAATGAGTTTCTTTGTATCATTCTTATTATAAGTCAAGATAAACCCTTTCAACCCTTCACGGGTTGATTTTCAAAAAGAGAAAAATTTGTATTTGTTCGTTTCGAATGTGAAGCCTTTGTAGAAATTTTCTAACCTCCCACTTCAACCATTTCCAAAACCGTCCGAAAAAATATGCAACCCCTGTCACTCCCTCAGTGGGTGAATTTCAACATTACACACGCCCCACCCCTTCAAGTATCAAATTTATCTAATGGTTTTATAATCCGCGAAATGAACATTAATTTCAATATGCGTAGCGGAGTCATTTAGTTA
>JAPYZN010001640.1:0-22287 GCA_030522865.1 Psyttalia lounsburyi | reverse complement strand
CCCCCCCCCCCCCCCCCTCCTCCCTCCGCTTCCCCTCCCTACTCCTTCCAACCCTCCCCGCTCGCTCTCCCAACGACAAGTCTCCTTCCCTCGTCTCTTTACTTTTTTTTGCGTAACACCATTGGGCACTTACTTTTTTGTTTAACGCTTTAGGGGGTTGGACGGGGAGAGGGAGCAAGGGGAGGGGGGGGGGGGGGGGTTTGCTTACGCACTTCTTTACGCATGTACACACACAATCACACGTTACGTCGGACTTCTCTATCGCGCCCTATTTTTAAACCGATTTTTTTATTGTAATAAGCTGATGCGGGAAAAAAAAGTTTTTTTAATGCCTGTTGCTGAAAGTGTTTTCAATCATTTTTTTTTTGAGACCGTTGATGCGGGGTGAGTGAAATGATCTGGTATTTAGTGTGTAGATTTGATATGGCAGGAGTTTTGTCATTGCACGGACGTGAAAATAGCGTCAAATGTTGTTGGATACGTGTGGAAATTGCAGATTGTGAGCCTAGGGCAGAAATACTATTTTTCACTACTTGAGGTGCAGGATTTTGTGCACGAAGCGTGTGTAAAATGTCACTTTACACACAGTGTGTCAAAAAATATTGTACGATACAGGTGAAAAAAGTGCTTGTGGATGATACTCAAGATGACTGTCCGAGTCGAAGGGGTCTATTATTTTTTTTTGTGAAGTCGTAATATACTATTTCCGATGAATGTCGCTTTACAAGCCGGTGTAATAAAAAGGAGTTTTGCCTACACACTTCATTTTACGGATATGTTCAATACATATTTTTTAAATTTTTATTTAAAAAAATTGTAGACTTTGTTAAGACGATTAAATTAAATAAAACAATAAATGGATAAATAAATTAACAAATCAATAAATTAACGCATGTTCGCAGGTTCCTCCAAAACTTTCTTGAGGCGCTATCATTTTAAACCGTTTCATAAAATTATAATATGTTAGTATATAAAAAATGATTTCTCTTTCAAGCCCTGTTGCTCCTGAAAATATATTTAACCAATTCTCGAGGCTGATGATACACTATGATTGATTGATCTATTATTTCATCTTGAATTTTGATATGCAAATATTTTAGCTCGAGGTTTGCACTTTTAAAAACTAGGGTGATTAATGTTTTTGGGTCGCGTTGGAATGGTGAATTTGAAATTCACCCTTTCCCTTTGAGTGACAGCGATCATTTTTATTTTGATGATTTGGAGAGTTTTATTTTTGGTAATGGGGAGATTTAATTCTCAATTTTTCTCTGGGCTTGCGAGGGGGGATGCAGGGGGGGGGGGGAAGGTGCATATATGCGTATTCGATGACCGTGGGATCCCGGACGCTGAGACGTTTGATTTTTTTTTTCTGAGGGTGCGAGGGAAATACCGAGAGTGTTTCTTGGGGACAGATGTGTGGAGTTACGGAGGAGGGAAATACAGCGGAAGGAAGAGTATGGATGAGATTGAGATCGATAGGCTGTCATGTTTTCTGTGCTTGTGTTTGGGGTACTTGAGGTTTTTAACGTGGGAGTTCTCTCTTTAATTGTGAACTTCTATTTTTAATCTTTGACGCATAGAGATAATTTTTTGTTTTCAATCATTTTCGGTAAATTTCTCTTTTTAAAAACAAACATTCCCTCATTCACACGAGATCATTATTTTTTCGATGGATGAAATTTATTAAAAAGAATTGTTTTTTTTTCTCCTTGTTAGAAAAAATACTTCACCGATTTACAGTAAATACAGATTTCCCCCCCCCATATCATCAGACGTTCGACTATGAAAATTTCGTTAAGGTATAAATACACCAGACGGAAATAATTTCGGGGATAATTTTTTACCTCCGAAAAAAGTCCCTCCGGCGCCCGGAAGAATTAGGGACGGGTGTCAAACCATATCGCACTCAACGAAATCCGTATTTCCAACGTTTTAAAATATATTTATAAAAAAAAAAAAGTGAAAACCGGAGTAAAACGGTACAGAAATCTCAGACCCAATACACATGAGCGAGATATTGTAATCGAGTGACTCGGCGCTCCTGTGCGCAGTTGAGAAATAACAATTCAACGAAAAACCGCACTCAAACTGTTATTGCCCCCCCGCTCCTCCCTTCTTCACCTCCTCCTCATGAGAAATCGTCACGATCGATCTCTCACTTCGATAATTTCCGTGTGTACTCGTGCGCGAAATGTCGGATTCAAAAAGTCTAGAAAAAAAAAATTGGAGATAAAAATGTGCCTATGAAATGCACCGAGAAATACTCATGAAGAAGGAAAGTCCAGTTTAAAAATGTCTTCGAAATTTATTTAGGCCCAAACACTTAAGGCCCAAAAATATTCGGCTTTACCAGAGTTTTGCACTACTCTGGTCGTTTAATGTAGGCAATTTGTAAAAGTTTAACATTTAAAAGAGAAAAAAAGTCCTCAAATTATTTATAAACTATTCCTGGAAAAATTCTTCGAGTTTCAAGTCTGAATGGGGGCCTCAGGACCCCAAATAAATTACTACAAATTTTTTTTATCACTAACTTTGAAAATCCGTATTTCCTTGGAGGAAAACTGCAGTGGAAAAAAAATTTGAGCCGTTTCAAATTGTGAGTGAAGTTAAAGGTATGCCATCAGGCCTCAATAATGGGCATGACAACACTGTTGGCTCAGCGAAGAGCAAAAAAAAAGGGTCAAGATTCCAGACATCTCCGAGAGCAGAAAAAATGTGTTTAAGAAAACCGGGGAGTTCGTGCGCCCTGAAAATTGTTAGGGGCACGAGGCCCATAACAGAAATTCATGAAGAGTGAGAGGAAACACTTTTCCACTAAGTCCAAAGGGTTGTATTGGTTGTTTTATTGCCCGAGAATTTTCACTTTATAATGGCAATTTCGGTGAGTACCTGGAGATGTAGAGAAGAAAACTTAATGGGCCTGAGAACCCATTTTTTTTTTCTTAATCCTTTCGGGTATAAATAAACCAAAGGATTAACCCACCCTCGTATTAGGGTAATAAAGCTGGACCAGGCGATTTAAGTGTTTATCACCCCGACCCATCATCAATTGGTAGCCCTTTTGGTGAGTGGGGGCGAGGAGAGGGGGAATGGCCCCTCATAAAACTATTTATTGGGGTCTATTCTCGGTCGGTAGACAGCTAACGCAATCGCATTGTCGATAATTATTGAACTCAAAATATCGACAAATGCCATAGGAGATTTTTTCCAAATTTTTTTCTTTCACTCTTATAAGATCAAATATCTCAGTTTCAGTTGATAAAAAAATGTTGGGGTCAGAGAGATCAACAACGGTCATTCTCGTGACTTCTTGATAGAGTGAGCCTTAAATTTAAAAATACATGTGTCAATATCCACTTCAATGTCGTTAGTAACGCCCAAAAAAATTGCTTCGGGGGGAAAAAAAACAGTTACGATTTCGTTAAAAATATTTTTCGCAGTTAAAAAGGGCCTTGCAGGGGGAGGGGGGGGGGGGGTGCGTTTCAGTCCAGTCACCAACGGCCGGACAAAAAAAAAATCGCGTCTGAGAATTTTTTTTTCCAGTTTTTTTTTCCTGAGGGGGGAACTTTTTAAAATTTTGACCATTCATTTGGAGAAAAATCTCACGATTTTTGGGCAGATATTGTCCCTCGAGGGGGTGATTTTGAATATATGAAAATGTCCAGTCATGCCCCCTCAAAATACTTCTCATCATTTCATAATTTTTTTACATCTGAACATATGCATGACCTTTGCTCGCGAAAGACGCGAAAATTTTCCCCCTACGTGAGTATAAGAGGTTGAAAAGGGTCCGAGCGGAGGTCATGGGAACCCATGGGGGTCTCTATAGTGTGGGCCTTTCTAGGCGGATCCCCCAACTATATCTCAACGTGCCCCCCCGGTCTTCCCCCCCATATTATTTTGTCGGGCGATCTTACGCTCTCGGTCAGTGGCATGTTTTTCTCTTTCAGGAGGCAAGAATGGACACCAGGTGACCGTAGCTCCCCCCAACTGTGGCTCGGGGTAAACACACAGTGAGACCTGCATAGCACTTGACAATTCCCCCCTCCCCCGTTTACGCCTCATTGGGCCTTTATCTCGGGGGGAGGGGGGCATGAAAAAATTGAAGGAAAAAATTTTCGTAGTGGAGGATGAGAAAAAAATTAGGAGAGGAGATAATCGGGATCGCTGTGGCTCATGATTGTTGGGGATTACGAAGTTAAAGACAGCAAAAAATTTTGCGAGGGAAAAACCTGATGGGATCCCAAATTGAAGGTGCTACGATAATCCATTGTTTGGGTAGAAAAAAATTGGGAGAGCTGTGGGATTTATCGAGGAGTCGGATAATTAAAAAAATCGGTGGTTGTTTAATTGAATGACTGTAGATCTCGTGCATTTGAGTTTACAACTCAATGTTTGGGACTTACAAAATTTTTTAGTCTTTTAGCCCGGCATGAAAATTCATTTGTTATCATAGTAGGCATTTTGTCAGGGAATCAAAGAGAAAATATTAGAATCCACTTGTCACCTATTCATAAGTCCCAAAAATTTGAGTTCTATAATCGCATAAATCCACCTGTTCCCCCATGAATTCAATGAAGACAAAATCTAGATTTTCAAGCGAGTGTTCCGCGATGAAAAGGGGAGTTGAAATATACAGTATCCCAATGATCGCGTGTCGTGGGTTCACTAAGTACCAAAATCTAGGGCCTTAAAAACCCCTTTTGAAAAACCTGTCCATTCACCAAAATCAATACAATTCCTGTGACTCGTTGCCGAATTCCTTTGATACATATTTTTCCTCATCTGTAACACCTTCCTTTCTTCGGTATAGAGCGCACGAGCCCCCTGAAAGGATTTTCAACGAGGGTTTGTCGTGCATTTTGGGGCCTTACCCCTTTCCTCTTCTGTAGACTTCACCACGTCTTTTTGTATCCGTACCACGAACCAATTTGTGTATTGAACGGTACCAGCAAGAAAGGGGTGAATGGCATTTACCATTATGATGTTTTTCCCTGCTCCCCCCCCCCCCCCCCCCCACTCCCATTCGGGGGCCTATATAGATTTTGGGTCGATAGTATTGTCGGTACGGTATTGAGCTATCAAAATATTAAGGGTTAAACAGGTGAAGCCGATAGTTAGTGGTGGGGAGTGATTCTGAAAGTCTGAAAGTCCCCCCCGCCCCCCCTTTCATTGTAAGGCCCCTTATTTTACGGGCAAAAAGGGGTTGTGTTTTTTTTGTCAAACGGATCCATTGATTTCACATCGACATTCAAGTTGAACACTGCGATCGACTCTTCCCTTTCATTGTGATGTTTTCATTTTTTTGTACCGAGAGACTTTTTTTTGCCCACGCGCCAAAAGGGGCCGTACGTTCCCGTCTATCACCAATCAGCAACTTGACTCCACGTCAAATTTTTTTTTGTCTCTTTTTACTGCTTGGGTGCCATTATTGATGATTTTAGGCTTCTGCATTAACCGATCATTGGGATGCTCCGTTATTTGGGCCTGATGATTAATACTACAATCATTTGGGAGAATAAAGTATTCAGGGGCTTCTTCTTGGTAAGCCGTTTTGCCCCGTTCATATTACAATGGTTTGTATTTCTTTGATTTTTTCCCAAAGATACCGAGAAAATCTTTGTTCAGATACACTTGTTATCCCCCAAATAGGCCCCACAGTAGAAAAGGAAAATTTGGAAATATATCGGCAAAGATTTAAGCGTGCCAGGGATCCTCCAAATAAACAGACCAAACAAACATACACCACAAAGAGGGCGGAGAGTTGCCTGGAGTGTCCTGCGACGTTTGATGTTTCGGTGGTTGGGCAACGGGGGTGGTCAAGCGTTGTAGGGCTTTCTGGACAAGACCCCAAGAGAGAGGGAGAGAAAATGAGAAATAAAGAAACCAAGAAAATGTGTCAGAGAGTCTCCTGGGCTACCAGTGGCAAGTGGTTTTCGTGTTTCAGAAAACCAAACATCTCTATTTCGGTCATCTGTCAGCACGATATTCTTTTCACCTGAGTCATTTTTCTCAAGATCTTAGGATTTTTCTATGCAGAAGAGGATGGGAAATCCTCGCCGAGTGTTTGGCTAATTACCTTAATGAGACTGATGATTATACTAAATTTACATGCATTTTACAAATAGTAGTGAGCAATTTTCTAAGTGACTTTTATACAATTTAACAGCTTGGGTATCATGGGCTCAATCAATCGATGGAATTTTTATTTATCTCTACATACTCTTCATTCAAAAGTATTTATCAGAAATTGAAGTGAATTTTTATTGCAGAATAGCATTCATCGAATCCATTAATTGGGCCTTATCACCCTGATTATTTTGTTTAGATTTCGATTATCTTCACATTTTGTTTTTTTTTTAAAGAACTATCCATCGACACAGAAATGTGAATTGATTTAAATAAATTCTTTTATGAAATCAAAAAATTGGACCATACGGCTCTAACCGGGTGGCTGACAATAGGTAAATCTATTTTCATGTCATGACGAACTGATGAAAGGTATAAAAGCCCATCAAAGTCACTCGGGCATCAAAAACGGAAGAAAAAGAAAGATTTGATGTTTTCTCACATGAGATGACATTCTGGGCCCCCACATTAGCCGCTGGATTATTCATAGTTGCTTCGGTGCGGGTGTCGTGTCATTGTCTGGATGTGGCGATTTTCTTGGCTTGTCGAAATAAAAATCCCGAAAAACGTCAAATATTCCCCTCCGGAAAAACTTCACCTCGGGACATAAGGCCTATTGTCATTGTGGCCCCAGAAAACATCTGTAATCCGTTTTAGGTGTGCAAATTTAGCATTGACATTTCGTTTGACTGTTTAATACCTTCAGAAATAGCCTCAACGCGTGCTATGACGGGGTTCACCTTAAAAGAGGGCCTCCAGACCCAGTTACACAATAGGGAATAAAATACTTTCAATATCCGCCGAATGGTCGAGAAAAAATATGGATTTTCGAGTCTCAAGATTTTTTTTCCCACTTTCTTTTTAATATGTGGATGAGAATTAGACCGGACATCGAGGGCCTTACAATGGGTCTCAACGGCCGGCCGTTAGGCAAATTTTCAATGAGAATATTTTTTTTCTTCTTTTTACGTCTTACCTTTCACATTTTTTTTTACCAAATCGATATTTCTCTCTGTTTGGAACTCAATCGAATTCGCTGGACATCGGGGAAAAATGGGGCGAGGAGGGGGGCAAGGGGGCCTGATGGCTGTTAAAAATTACTAGGGTAAAAAAAATGCAAAAAAAAATGAACGACTGGGTCCATATGTGGCGCGTGGACCAGCGGACAATTTTTTTTTCTCCTCGTTTTTTGTGGAAAAGGGGGAGACGAGAAGAGGAAACGAGCGCTCCTTTCCGCTTTTTTTTAACTCACCTTTTTCCCTCTTTCAATTCTTCCAGGAGGGGTGTATCAAGCGCATGAGCATGCAAAGGTAGGTGAAAAAAATGCAGCAGCTTTTCAACGAGGGGAGAGCTGCTGCGGGCCCACTGGGCATTATGCTCCTACTGTTCATCTCAGTGTGTTTTCACGGGCATGAAAAAAAATTCTGTCATAAATTTGCCTGGGATGGTTTTTTTCTAGGATTGAAAAAAAAAAATTGTACGTTATGGAGACGCGCGTGCTAGTTGATTTAACGATCCACAGAAATATCGTTGGATTTTTTTTTAGTTGCGAGGGGGAAAATCAAGCGCGTGGTGAATTTTTTTTCTAAAATCTGGAAATTTCAAGATACAAAAAAATTGAAGGGGCAAAAAATTCAACGGCACGCGTTTTATTAGGGAAAGGGGTTGGGCCCCCTGACTTTTTACACTCATATCGGGTGATGGCACGTGTCCCCAATGCGGACTATTGGGCGCAAAAAATCAATTGGGGTTGCACGATTTTTTAAAAATGTTTTCCGAGTTTCAGCTCGTGATAATAATTCTGGGCCTAATAAGGCATTTGTTTTGAGATTATGAAGCTTTCAAGAGAGTTGTGGCTATGAATGAATCGATATTTCTTCAAACTGACTCCATAACTAGTTGATAAGGCCCAAAATTACAGACATAAGTTTCATCAGTTGATCGAAAAGAAAAACGAGTCTACCAATTATTTCAACCAAATGTCGAACTAATGAAAAATGTCTATAAATCATTTCATTTATCTTCTCCATGTAATTATAACTTGAGCCTCGTAGGCCCCAAAACACCTGCATTCGTTAATTACACTCAATCCACTTGAGGTTAGGATTTTGTTTAAGCAACACAAGAATATAAATAGATGGGAGCGGATGAATGAAGAAGCGGATATTTCCCACACACCGCTCCACTGTTTGATAAGGCCCAAATGGAGGAGGTGTGTGCGTTTGGACTGCATTTTTTTCCACGTTTTCTCAGTCTCATTTTTTTCTCTCTGATCGCCTCGCTCATGAAACTGAATCTGACCAGATGTCGGGAGGGGGGACGAGGACGCCCCGCTATGGGCCCCAGCACCAGGTAAAAGAAGCCGTGGACCCCTTCGGCGTGATCCTTAATTTTCGGTTGTGTGTGGGAGAAGCCGCGCGTCATTAGCCCACTAAATCAATCCCACAGGACCTCAGCGGGTGTGGAAGTCTTCCCACTCGTGTCCGATTCACTGATCATTTCATGAGTCGCAAAGGTACAGTTGAAAGTATGGAAAATGGGGTCCCAAAAAAAATTTCAAAAAATTATTAGGCCCCGAAAGCCGATAGTTTGCTTGAAACCCCACTCCTATAAATGTTTGCTCTGTCGTATCACACGGCCTGATGAATCTCCACTATATGTTTTTTTTCCCTTTGCGTTCAAAAAAGAAAGGACAAAAAGGTCCGTTTCAAAGCTAATGTGTGTTATGCACATACTATCTCTCCCCACCACAATCTACGAATAGGGCCCCGTACCCCCCTCCTCCTCATCACGAGTTATTTCTCATTTTCTTTCTCCCCATCAAAAACTCGGGAAAGGAAACGAGGGATAGAGAAGATCAAGAGAGAGCGAGAGCGAGTCATGCCAAGGGGAAGGGGGAAGGAGGGGGACCTTGCCCCTCTGAATTGAGAGAAGATCGCAGCTCACTTCCTAGGGATGCTGCCCCCGAAGTCAGGTTCCCATGCCCCCGGGGTCTTTCATCCTGCTCTCAAGATCCCATCGTGGCCCTGCCACCTGTCCCCCTACGTCTGGACCCCCGAAAAAAAAAAAATCCTCAAAAACCCCTCATGCGTGTGTATTCCATCACCAGAAATGAGAGTGAATATATGTAAAAGTTTTACCGCATTTAGTTTTCAGACTTGCCCCCCTAACAAATTGTTTCTGTTCTACTAATTAGGGGTTTTCTACACCAGAAAATTTCAGATTTGAATGGTTGGGTATATTTAGGGCCATGTGAAATGTCCCTACGACTGTTATTTATGGGTTGCGTTAAATACTGAGTAGAAATGATTTCTTTTCGGCAGAAAAAATTTTGAAAAAAAATTGGCCTTGTGAAAGTATGATTTCGGGCCTCAGTACTAAAAAGAAATTTTATTGAGTAAAAATTCTCTTTGAGGCAAGATGAGAGATTGATGAAATCCAATGCGCCCGTTTTTTTTTAAGTGATTAGAATTTTGGGCCGTATTAATCCGAAACCATATTTATTTGCTGATTTTACTATCTTAATATTTTTGAATGGATGAACTTTAACTTCGGCAAAAGCATCAGATACCTAATGACACAACTCGCTCTTCCCTGTCGTCAAATTTATTTGGGCCTCATCCATTTAAACCTTCATTTTAGCGATCATCGGTCCATGCCCCAAAACGCCAGTGACCTAAACGCCAATAGCCAAAAAGCGCAATTTAAATTAATTTCTCACATATTATTTGCTTCCATAAAAAAAAGGCCCAAAAGAAATCAGTAGCTGTAAAAAAAATGTTGAAAAATAGTTGGCCATAACTCAACAAACTGGAGTGCGTCTCTGGGCGATAAAGCACGTCGGATAATTAATTTTATAGCTACTCAATTTCCAGTGAGTGTACGCGGGTAGAAGGTTAGCTACCGTCCCGGGGGCCCATTCTCCCCACTCACGCTACTCATGAGGCCCGATTTTTGTTGGTGGTAGGCATAAGGCAGCAACTAACGCCGAAAAAAAAATTTAAATTGAAACAAAAAAAATGATAATAATAAATAAAAACAGAGCGAAAGGATGAGGAAGGAAGGGGGGGAGGGAGGGGTGCAAGATGGCGCTCGGTGATGAGGCCCCGCAAGGCCCCTTGCAGATTTACGACGTGAGTTTCTCTCTCCCTCAGGTTGTACTTTTTTTCCTTCTCATCGTCGGCTACTGAACCTCAACGCATCATCATGGCTTGCTGAGCCCCCCAAGGACACAAAAACTACATAGACAATTTGAAAAAATAAAAAAATAGCCACGCGACACCTATAGTGCATCTTGATGCCCCATTGGGTGGTAAAAAATGGAGTCCCCAAATGAAACTGCTGTAAAAAGTGGAATGGTAAAAAATGTTGAAAGTGGCTTCTCTATTAACCGGTAGCATTCACCACGCTCTCAGCTGGGACCTAGGCGTAATAAGGCCGAAAAGTTGGGGGTCGGCTTTTGGGCCTCAAGATGAAAGAGCAAATGAAACAAAAAAGAATGAGATTTGGTAGGTGGAGAGATGATGATGAAGAAAAAGGCTTGAATGGACGTTGACTCCGAACTGGGAGAGTGATTTTTAGGGGGGCCCCAACTTCCTCTCATCATCACGTGACGCCAACGAAAAGGTAATTGCGGACGAAATTCGAATTGTCACGCATCATCATTGAAGAGAAAGGTGAGGAGCCGTTATTGGGGAGGGGAAGTTCATCATCATCAACAGATTGTCTAGCTTCAATGTGTAGATTAATATTTTTGGGACCTACGGAGTGGAAATGAGATAATGGAATCCGATTGTTTTCGGCTTATGGGAATAATAAGGTGGATATTATGGGACGGATTATTGAAAAAATATTCAATATATTTTGTCATATTTTCTCAATATGGACCCATTTTTCCACTAATATTAGACCTTAGGTTGGGCCTTCCAATTGTTGATTCAATTGAGTGAAAATCGGGTTAACAAGATAAATGAAATATTGGACTAATTTTGATGAATCGGGGATGATTCTGGAGGTCATAAAAATATCTCATACATTTTTTTATAATATCTTGAGAATATGGGGCCGATTTTTCCGTGATATTGGGCCCCAGTTTGGGGTCTCTCAATTGTTGCTTCAATTCAATAAAAATCATCAAATCTCCATGTGTCCCAGCTAGGGCCAATGGACAGCCGACGGTTACATAACTCTGGGCATTTTTATAGGGCCTCTCCATTGTATAGATATAGGATGAAATTTTTCAGTACATAGACTTGGTAAATGGGGTATCATGTTCAAGTATTCTAAGGCTTAAGGACTTTTGTTTGGCGTGGGAGGCTGTCGGCCATACCTCATGGGGTGTCTCCCCTCCTACATGTTTAAGAGAGAGAGTCACCTTCTTTCGTATACTTCTTATACTTATTCTTCATTCTTTTGCACACATCAGCAGGCACCTGATCCGACCTTACCCAACCTAACCCAATAGTCTCGAAGGGAAAAACTAAAAAAAAAAAGGAGAGGAGGTTAAAAAGAACGAGAGGAACCCTATTCAGAGGCTATCAAGACTGCCGAATTTCTTATGGGAATCTTTTTTATATAATAGATGGGATTTTCGACCGGGGAATCGAATTATAAGTGTGAATTACGTAATTATTTATTCTATTAGTGAAAAATAATGTTTTTGCTTTTTTTTACTACCTACGGAAAAGTTGAAACGTCCGTTACACTTTCTTGAGTAGTTGATAAGTATAATTCACGCGTAGATCGAATTAAAATTTTTTTTGTATTTCTAAAATGATTTGATTTATAAGTCGTATCGACTCCAGGTTCATTAGCGGCTATATTCAAACAAAATATAAAAATAAATTACTAAAGGTTAGAATTTAGAGTTGGAATAGATTCGCCTTAGATCTTATTTAGGGGTCTTGTTTCTTTCATAAAATTTCTAATTTTGGTAGAACTGTTTTCTCCATTTAAACAGTCATTTACATTATTTGCCAGTCCAGCTGCTATCCGAACTCTCCTATATTTGGGGCGCAACATAAGGTCTCAGGATCTTTGGAGAAAAGATTTTTTTTATCAATATGTAATCTAGCTCGAATTTTGTTGCGTGAAAAACTTCTTTTAGAGACTCCCATGAATTGCAAAATTTTTTTTTCACTCCTTCTCTTTAAAAATATTTGATTTTTCATTAATTATTTTTTTTTGAGCGATCGATGGAGAAATCTCGAGATCGATCATTATTATAATTTTTTTTATCGATTATTCGAGATGTGTGTGAGGTTAAGGTCGTTGCGGTTTTCCTCTCATGATCTGGAATAGGAGGGAAGGGACGAATCGAAAGAAAAAAAATGGAAAATACTTGGGGGGCCGAGATTGGAAGTGATTCAGAATGATGACGATAATGAGGATGAGGTGGAGAGGCATATCGGTTTTGGGGTTGTATATGTACAGTACAAGAAGATGAGCGGAAGACCAGAAGCGCAAAAGATGAAGGCAAACTTGAATGGAGGTGTTGTTGTTGTTGTTGTTGTTTTATTAAAAAAAATTTTCCCCTTTTCGTTTCTCCGTTGTTGTTTGAGTGGAGGTGAATAAGGACAGCGAATCGAGTTTGTGCTGAAGGTGAAAGAAGTCGATGGGTGGGAAGGACAGAGAGAGGTGGGACAGGATGCTGTGTCGTCACGGTACACTTGCCTTCTGGACTTGAATCTCTCTCTTCTTTCATTAATTTTTTTCCATGCGTTTCTCAACGGGAGTGAATAACATTTTTATCTCTCCACGGTTACAACGATTTTAACATTCATTATTGGTGGGGCAAAATGGGCCAGGTGGTTTACCCAAAAGGTTGGCTCTAGTGTAAAAAAAAAGTTTGGAAGTGAATGACCACTCCGGAATAGTAATTTTTCCTGAATTTTTCTCTCCGTTCAGTTGGGTCATTTTTCACGGAAAATCAATAACTTTTATGGACCAGTGGACAAAATTTTTGAGAAATATCAAATTTTATGAATTTTACTCAGCTTTTCGGTAAATTTTCCCAAACGGCAACAACACAAGACGATTACCCAATGGAACGGTTATTTTTACCGACTTTTTCTATCCGCGTGGGTAACGAGAAAAATGTTCATTTGAATTGCCAACCAATTCCGTATGAATTTCCTGATGACGACGGAAAATAACATCGAGTAGTGGAAATCTATTGGCCGAAATTTAGACGAAGAAGATAACCCGAAAAATTTCCCCCCACAACCCGTTGGGGTCCCCCCTGCGGGTCATATTTTTTCCAAAAACATCATAAAACATCTGAAAAATGTCTGCAGGCCTTTGACAAAACCACTGTTGGGGTTTTTACTGTTGTAAAACACGAACCCTAGACCATTTGAGTGCCAGTAGAGCCCGACGAGGGCGAGAAGGAGAATGGAAAAGGTGGTAAAACCTCCCCCACTTGGGGCTACCTAGTCGTCCGCCGAAGGAGACAATTCGTCGTCTCCAGGTCATGAAAAAAAAAGGTAACCCTTTTTTTTCGCCTGGGAGAAAATAAAATTTGTCCATTTATTTCTCAACATGAGGGGCTAGTTTTACGATCGGCGACGCTTTCCAAATTATTATTGCTGAGTGTCTGAGGCCTTAATCCAGGCTAAAGGGGGGGAGGGGGATAACCCAGTGGAGGATAAGCAGGCATGATAATAAAGTGCTCTCGGACCCTTCCGCAGGAATTTCTTCAATTTTATCCCATCGAAAAATCTATTTCCAAATTTGTGAATTTTGAAACTTACGGCACGATAATTGACCAAAAAATAACATCTCAAACTGAGAAATGAAAGACTTTCTTCGATAAATTTTTGTAATCATTCCAATTCTCCGTAAAAAAAAAATTCGTTGTCTAGATATTCCCGCCTAGTAAATAAATATTACCGCAAAAAATGTAAATATTTTGGAACTCTAAGATGATCTTTGGAAAAATATTTCCAATTATTATTCAATGAAATGGTTTCAAAAAAGTCAGATTTCTCTCCGGGAAATTGTTTGTGAATAAAAAATTGAGCAATTCCCTTGCCATGTCACTGAGGTTTTTACTCACCTGTGGACACATCTTGCATTGATATTTCCTCGGTGGATGTGAGTGTGGACCGCCAAGATGGGGATTTAAATGCGACGGATGCGAGGGCTTCACTGTCAGTGGCTGGGGTACAACCAGAAGGCTCGCTGGTGGACTTCCACTGCTGCTACCACCCCCTGTGCCGCGATATTGTTCGTCACCTGTAATTAAAAATAAACCAATTATGAGAATATTATGAAAAATTTGGGGAATGCATTTGTACTTCTCTTCCAGATTCATTTCGAATCTGCCATTGGATTTACCAAATTATGACGCAAAATATAATTCCTCGCTATCTAGACTATCCCCTGATAATATATGATATATAATATATCATCCCGTGAGGGAAACGGTATATTGTGAAAATTTATATTAATTATATATCAGATATATTTTTTTGACACGAACAATATATCACGTACATTGGTCACAAATTACTCACCATACTTCAAGAATTCCTTTAACTGTGTATAATGTATAAAAAAATATATATAATATACAAAATCTGATATATAATATATAATCAACAAAATATAGTATACAGATATACAATATAACGCAAGTGCAATAATAATTTGTTCCTCATTGAAGTCACGAAACGCTTCTCGACAAATAAATATCGGAATTTGACTTGAACACCTGATGTAGTGAGCAATAACTCAGAGCGTACTCTTCGATTTTATGATTGACGCAATAACATGTAAACGTGTGGCGTGCAAAGGGCAAGGATCCTATGGGTTGCAAGGACACACAACATATGCAATGTAATTCTCGCTATGTCATTAATGGCTCGCCACCCCTCCTCCCCGCCCAATGGACCGACACTCACGCTCGATCAGCATAAAACTCAACGAAGGATAGAACTAGATCGTCCCAATGCTAATGAGCAATCAGAAGACTGCATTTTTTTTTACCCTCACCCAGTGGATTTTTCTATTATTATCGCAGATGTTTATTCATTATTTTTATTTCTTCTTGGAAATTGTTGCTTGTTACCATGGATCATCAATCATTAGTCAATTCTCGATGACGAAATCATCGAGTTCCGCGGGGGGGGGGGGGGGGGGGGGGGCAATTGAGAACTCGGTGGCGATTAATCGATATGTCGAATTGATTTTAACGATTTGATGATGATTTATTCAATGATTGAGGGAAACATGAGAGTTTAATCGAGAATTGCCAGGGGATTTGTTACGTAAATGTTTTATTCAATTGATTTTCCAATTTTAAACAATTAACGTTGATAATAAATAAGTCGAGAGAAGGATATACAAGGGGATAAATGTAAAAATAAATATAATAGAATTTGTGAATTAATGGATTTACTGAAAAAAAAAAAATTGTCAATTACGATTTTCAAGCGTAAGTGTCATTTTTCCCTTGATACGCGTAAATTACGCTCGAAATCAGGGAAAGTCGTCAAGTGACATCTCCCGCTGGGGAATTAGAAAGCCCTCAATCAATGAATAAACGAATAATTGGAGAAATAATAAGTATAATGAATGAATAAAATCATTTGGGATAACCGAGGGACTGGAGAAAATACTCTTTCAGCATACGTAATTGATCTTTCCAGTGCGCTTGAACCCAGTGATTATGATTTGCATGCACGTAAAACAGCTATACTCGTGACTTCATGTGTTGGATCGGGTCTATGAGGTCCTCGCACGCCTTTCGTGATGTGTATTTTAACGCGAGTTGTCTTCGAGTGCTTCGATTTCTTCGGTTATAGTCTTCAACTAACGCCATTTTTTATGCGGGTTTTCTTGGACTTTGCATACAACACGTCTTTCGTATCTCATTCCAGTGGTTCAGATGGAATTTACACCCGTCTTTTATTCCTGCGGTATTACCTCGAGGCGATATCGTCACGAGAAGTCATCATTTTCATTGAGTCTCCCGAGGGTATTTATGTATTTCGACACTTTTTTGTTGTCAGGATGGGATGGACAAATTGATAAATTAATTATTCTAAGGATTTTTAGATTTTTTACAAGTGACTTTGTTTTTATTTCCGCTAAGTTAGAGCGCAAATGACGGAAATTTCCGAAAATTATACTTGTCTCACGTGATTTACGCTGAAATTACGCTTTCTTAAACGTGAATAAATCTCAAACAAACAAATTTAATTAATTATCGTATTTTAAATTAGAGAAAAGAATTATTTTATTCCACTCTTGGGAGTGAAAAGTACGCTTAATAAAACCTAAATTGCAATTAAACAATTATAACTTATTTCGATTTTTCTGTGGAGAAATTTCCTGAAAATCAGTTGTTAAAAATGACAAGCTTTTTTTTTCTCAAAATTTCAGAAGTAATTTTCCGACTGCAAATACTCATCGCGCTATTATTTATGTATTAAAAATTATCTTAAGGTCATTCGACAAAGAAAAATGTATACATGCGACAGGAAAAAAAAGAAGATTGGACAGGAGTCGGTCAGCCAGAGGACACAGTGAATTATGCAAATAAACTCTGGAAATGTCAGTGGCTGGTGATGCCGGTGTGAGACGAGTATCGATTAATCGATTTTCAAGCAGTGGATAGGTACAAACAAATTTTATTCCCCATCACCAGTGATTCAGACTTCAGGAACACACCCATCGTTACAGATTCATAAATCGTTCTCCTAAATAAATAAATAATTTTCACGAGTAATTTTAAATGCCCGATTGTTTATAATAAAATTTCTTCATTTCAAGTGAACTATTTAATTTTTTGGGGGGTGATGGGAGGGGGGCGGCTAATTGCGGATGAATTTTGCAATTAAAAATAAATTTAAAATCCGAAAGAATTTATATCCCGTTTGCCCGAAACTCTCCAGGATTTCATTAAGTGAAATAAAATTAATCTATCTCATTCATCTTCGTCCATCTCGCAAAAAATAAATTTTTTATTCCATCCCGTCAAGTTGGGAAGGGTGAAAAAAATTGTACAGTTTTACAGGTGTAACATATCTCGAAGTGAGGCGCGAGGAGATATAAATGAAGGAGTGAAATATAAAAAACAACTTCTGCGCCGTAAAAAAGACGATATAAAACGATAGAGTGATCTGAAATTGTCTAGACGTATGGCAGACGGTTGGAGAATACATGTCGTATGATCGTTGGGTCCCCGAGCATCAGATACCGCTGGAGGTCATCCGAATCAAAGAATCCGTTCTTTCCCCCATCGAAATTCATAATCATTCGCTCCAAAGAATTCTAATAATTTTGTAATTAAAAATGTTCACTTCATTACCTAGCTCAAAATCATTAGACTTTTTTATTCTGATGTAGTTTTCGATTTATATTGTTCTTTCATATTCATTTTTATTGCTTCGTGGAGACATTTGTTTAGGAAGTTCAATGAGTAATGACGAATTTGACCAGAAAAAAATTTTGCCCAACGCCAACAAAATATTCGAATTATGAGTTCTTATTTTTTAATTTATTGAGAGATATTGTTTGAGGAACTTCAACGGGTAATGACGAATTCTACCAGAAAACAAAATTTTCTCAGACCAAGTGAAAAGCAGGAAGACTTCGCGCTGTCATCAGAGATTGCGTATAGAGTTGACTGCAGACGAAGGGGCCATTTTAATTGGCTGTAAAGTTTCAGTTGATGTCCAGCAAAAACATGAAATACAACCCAACTCGACGAGAGTGACTGGCTCCAACTCATTTTGTTGTTATACCGGTCCCTATCCCCCCCCCCTCTCCCGCCGTTGATTTTCCATTCTACTCAGAATGTTCCCGGATGCATCATCAACGAGTGAATGTATGTGTCTGCGAAATTCCTCTAGACGAGAATGAGGTATCGTCATCGGATTTGTCCTTTCCGAAAAATTGAAACCTATGGCTTTGTTGGACGCACACAGAAAAATTACGAATATTTTGAGCGTAATTTACGTTTACGAATGCATAAAATGCGTTAGGTAAGCGTCATTTGGAACAATTTTGTGCCTGATTCACGCTTCAACCTTAGATGTCAATACGTTGTAGAAACGTAGTTTACGTTTAGATATTTCTGGCTGTATTGGCAATCCGAAAGTCGTGGTTCTTGAGTGATTATAAAAAAGGAGTTTTACGTTCATTGCGCGTATTTACGCTTCCGATAACGTAAAAGACGGATTTTACGGGTAATATGACTTGGACTTTTCCTTGTGAACAATTAGAATATTTTATGAAGTTTATTTGTTTGGAAGTTGCATTCAATGATAAATTATAATTAGAAATTCAACTTTCCAAGTATTTCAAGTTTTAAATAAAAATAATTTCAATGCAGATTATTCTCATTAGACTCAAACAAATTCTCAATATTCTTAATAATTAATAATTGGTTTACTGACTTCAGAAGAATTAGGCGAATTGAATTTGTGATGAAATTTTTCGTTTCTTAAATTATAAAAGCCAATTTGATGTTTTCGATTTTTTATCAATTCTCAATTTATCTTGATAGTGAATGATAGTGTTGGAAAATGTTATAAGAGCTTTTTTATAGCCCATAAATTCCTCTATAAAATGAATTGCTTTCTTTTTTATAGACTAATCCGTTACCAAGATAATTGAAAATTCAAAAAACATCTAAAATATTCTGCTAATTGCAAACAAATTCTGATGAGAAGAAAATGATTTGAGAGAAGAGACGAAAGAAACCCAATAAACAAACATTTCAAATGACAAATTAAAAATATTTTACATTTTTAATCGAAGAACTTGAATTTAAAATTATCTATTGCAATAGCTTCTTGAAATAGTTGAAGTGTATGAAATATTTATATTTTAGTTACTGCATTCGTAGAACAATTTTTCACAAACTGTGGTTACGCCCACATTTTTTTCTTCAACCACCTAATTCACTTCCTGATTGCGTTAGGACCCTTTTCGGAGGCTGAAGAAGATTATGGTTAATTTGTGTGCTGAGCGGTTGAGCAATCGATGGGATAATGACACTTTTGTTTTTTTTTCTAGCGGAAGAGTTTTTGGTGATGTCAAAGCAGCAAAAGGGGATGGGGACTTCTTGGTAAAATTCGTATCGTGATGTGCTACGTCTAACATTCTGTATGCGATAAGTAAAAAAATCTGCCCTGAGCCTTCAGCGACCTTCTCCTCTACTCTGGAATTTTATTGGTTCCCCAAGCTAGTACTTCATGTATTTTTTATGAAGCCCAATTGTCCGGTTTATGGGGATTGATCAACCTCCAGACAGGCTTCTAGCCTTTTTTGGGGGCTCCTAAGTTTTCATTAAGACCTTATCAATTCGAATAGAGGCTGTCATAGAAGACTTCTAGACCTCGTGGAACCTCATAAGCTCTTCCCGAGGCCTTCTAGGCCTTCAAATAGCCTCATAGAGATTTTTCTTGACCTTATAAGAACCTTACAGGCCCACGGAGACTTTTTAAGGCTTTCCAAATAGCATGTAGGCCCTTATAGGCCCTTACTCTCATCTGCATTGGGTACAGGGAATGCATTCCCCATTTTTTAGGTAAGCCTGCGGGGATGATGAATAGAAAGGATTTTGGAGAGGTGGGAATTCCTTCTCAATATATCTAGCCCACAAATAACTGAAGAAAAAATTCAGGCACCCTCGGAGCGGGGATCGAACCCGGGACCTTCCGATTTCCAGTCAGGTACCCTTCCCATTTGAGCTATTTCAATATATATTGGGTTTCATTTCAATTACTGTCAATATTTAGCCACACCATCCTTCTTGCGGCAAATATTTTGACCACGGTTTTTGAAATTGGGTTGGGGGTTGTCATCCCCTCACTCTGAGGATTTCTGGAAAGCCAAGAAAAGATAACGTTTCGAGTCAAAGTCATGAAGAATAGGCTGGACCTTGCGCACATTGAAACGAGACAAAGAGTCTCACAGTATGGAATGAATGGGGCAGAGAGGAGAGAGGAAACCTTCAAAAATACTGGACATGGCCTTGAGGCGACCGAGACACCTTGAGATCGGATTCATCCGAGCGCGCCTCGATTTAGGCATCATGCGATCTCTGCATTAACGAGGGAATACTTTATCCACCTTCGGAACGCTTATTTCAACTCTTTTTTCGGAGGCATTGCGCAATAGGTACTCCACCGGTGCTTATCTACACTCGGCTAGGCTCAATGGTATAAGGTGATGGAGTTTTTTTTTTCTTTTTCTCTCCTGGTTCCAGGCCTCAGGCGCCGGCTTCTGAGTAACCGAATTATAATCACAAGACGGATTTTGTACTTAGAATCATAACGCCCACTTCAACGAATTGTTGGTAATGGGTTTTTGAATGGATTCAGCTGATGTGAGATTTTTTTATTTTTTTTAGCTCACTCAATTGGAGGGAAATGTTGATTTGGAAAATTTAGAACTCAATGTCTTTGATGAAAAAAAATTAATTGTTCATTTTTGTCTAGAATTTTTGTAGAATCCAAATACGGTGGCATTCTGTAGGGGGGCATCGTCAATTTTCATCGTAAATATTAGTTTAAATAAAAAATCTTGATTTTAGTCTTTTTTTAAAAGAAAATGCTGAAATCGGGGGAAGCGAGGAGAAAATTATTTCGACAATAAAAAAGTCAAAAACACTCGACGAAAAAAAATAATAATTTCTCTTAGTTAGAATTCTTCACAATAGAAAATTCATCAAATTATTTGTTACTGGGAACAAAACAAAACAAATTTTTTATTTTGAAAAAAACATTTCAATTTTTACTTTCTAAAAATTATCGCGAATTTTTAAAAATCCAATCGTTGTATTGTGTCATGAAATTCTTCGACACAAAATGAAGACTTTTCTCAATTTGCAAAAATACTTTTATTTATATTAAATAAATATCTTTTTAATGTTGCCAAGCTTATATTTAATAGACGTAAATTACATTTATTTATCCACTTTAATTTAAAATTGAAATGAAATTTCTCTATTATTTTTCAAAAATTGAAATTAAAAAATATATATATTATTATTAAAATTCGAAAATCCAATTGTTGTATTAGGTCATGAAATTCTCCAACACGTGTGGAGGCATTGGCAGTGAAAAGCATTTATGGTAACGTGGCACTTGCCTTTTACGAGCCAACGATTACTCAATTCCGTTGGCAACAGCTCAGAAAGCAAAATGAGAGGAAAAAAATGACGATGGGGGGAAAAAAAGGCGCGAGGTAGATGGAAAAAAAAGTCTAATATGATTGGGGCGTTAGGTCATTGCCAGTGAGTCAAGATGGAAATGCACTCGGCGAGGGGGGGGTCGAGCTCAGAAAAACGGATGAAAAAAAGGATCTAAATGAAGGCAGGTTACTTGGCCTTAGGATGTGACCCATATGCAATTACGTAACAGCGACCTTGGCCGCCAGGGGACGAGTCTGGGAGACAGAGGAAACCCAAAAGATCCTTTTTGTTTCCTACACATTTTTATTCCCACTCGGGATGGAAGAGCCAACCTGAAATCTATGGATTTGTGTGTGTATGTGATAGAAGTGATCTAAACGTCAACCCAGAAGTGAGCGAAAGAAAGGAGACGAAGTAGAGGAGAAAGAAAAAATAAACCGGTTGGAATCGGTTTGCATTTTGTGACGTAAAACCAATGAAAATAGATAGAAGTTTTGATTTACTTTCGAGAGGTGAATTCATCCATTATTAATTATTTACTTATTCGTCTTCCCGGGAGTTGCAGATATTACAAAATTTCCGAGGAATATGCACAATATTTTTGGCTGGGCGGATTTTTTTATAGATAGCAGACGCAAGGACCGTCTAAATATTTCCGAGGAAATATTTTCACCTGGACAATTGCATTATTTTGGAAATGTCAGGTCATGTTGCCAGTGGTAAAAGGGAACTAAATGTCAATATAAAAGTGAAGGAAAGAATGGCGACGAAGTCGAGGAGGGAAGAAAAATAAACCGGTTGGAATCGATTTCCATTTTGTGACGTAAGGCCCGTGAAAACAAATAGAAATTTTGATTTATTTTCGAGAGGAGAATTCCTAGGCTATGAATTCCTCTTGAAATTTTTTTCAGATATTTTATGCCATAGGTGCCCGTAATCACGCGATTCTAACCTCGCTTCGCTCGGTTAAATCGCGGATTACGGGCACAATGACATAAAATATTGTATGG
>JAPYZN010001639.1:0-24520 GCA_030522865.1 Psyttalia lounsburyi | reverse complement strand
AACAAAGCGCCCCCCCCCCCCCCCCCCCAATGAGCAATAGAGTGATCGTAAAATGGGGATAAAATTGTCTTCTTTAGGTTGGTTGAGCCGGGGATGAGACGGAGGAAGATACACAGGTGGAGTCTTGCAGATGGGATCCAGGAATCCGAGAGAGTGACTCGAATATCACGCTTATACCACCCCCCTTTTAAAGCCGCTCGGTGAGATCCTACCGTATACGTTGGTGCATATTTCTATAATTATTGCCGGTGTCCCTTTGATCTTAGGTAACTAAATGGCCAGGAGACTGGGCGAACCGTGTATACCAGTTGTACACACACGCGACGGAGATGCGTTTCCTCTTTGCATATTCTTTTCTTCCGCTTCGTTAATTCACAATCTACTTCTTTAACGCAAAAGAGATCTCTCGCGTATCATTCCAATGCGTTGACTTGGAGTCTCTCAATCGATAACGAAGAAATACCACACGCTTTTGCACTCTCTCCCAGGCGAAAACGTTAATTGATATTTTGATTTGTTATTGGGAGGGATATCGACTTTTAAAACACCTGTGAATAAAGGGAGTAATTAGGATTCTTGGGTTTTTCTTATTCGGATTTTTTTTTTTTCTGTCCGACAACTGTACGTCGTTGGCAGTTTTGAAAATAGTGCACTGAGAGAATATTAATAACAAATTTAAGAATATATTCGTACGAATTTTCGCGAGTAAATTGGGCATTTACAGTGAGAAAATTGCGTAAAGTTCTATTGAAAATTTAATGCGATAAAAATTTCCGGGAAAATTTATTTAAAAATTTTTAATAATGATACACATTTCAAAAATGATGATAATTTTTGCCAACCAGAATGGGACTTTTTTTCGATTCAATGGATTTAGTCAATAGTTTTCTCGTTTGAAATGTAAAAATTATTTGACTTAGTTTAAGATTTTTTTTTGTTTTGTTGTAGACCCATTGTTTAAGATAACATAATTTTGCCAATAAAATGTTCTTCTAACAAGAAATTAAGACAAATATGTTTGATAAGATCATATTTTTTTTCTCGGCCCAGACAAAATTGAGGACAATTTTGCGGAATAGGATTCGTATAAGACATAGGCCGCATGTGCCGAGGCAGATCTAGCAAAGTTCAAGGATCCTTTTCCTGTTAACTCTCTTTTATCATCGCTTATCCTCGCGCGTCTATGAATCGCTCGGCTGTGGAGCTAATGGCTGCTCGTTTATCACTGCGCACATGTCTACACACGAAATATAAATGCATTTTCTATTAATTCCTTCCGTTCGGATGTTTTGTGTATATAAAATACATCAAGCATGGTGTGGATATTATACGCATCGTGGAGTACATGCTCGCGCTCGACCACCTCGAGTGCACGGAGAACAGAAAAGTCCGAGCTTTGTGAGCCGTCTGTCGGTACTTTCATGACAAAACCCGAGGATTCAAAATTTAAGGCAGCAAAATATCTCAACTTATTAAATGCTCTCGCAGCATCAAATCCAAAATCAATTGTCTTCATATTTCGTTGTACACCAATTGTCATGCTTGGCAATTTTTTTTTTCAGCCTGTGAGAAAACCTTTTTTACAAGTTTTTGGAATTGGGTAGTGGGAATGCGTCCCCCATTTTTTAAAAAAGGATTTTGAATAGGTCGGAATTCCTTCTCAATATATCTAGACCAGAAAGGACTGAGGATATTCTCGGACCGGGAATCGAACCCGAGACCTTCCGACCACCAATCGTCGACTCTTCCGATCGGAAATATTTTTCTATTAAAAATGTTCGTCGATAATTTTCTTCATAAAATTAAAATCGTACTCATCAAAAACCTATTTTTTTCCTCCGCGTCATTACAACCACAAAATGTAAATGTAATGTAAAATGTATCTATTCCGTTACAATTTACATTCTTCCCACATTTAACAAACTCGAAAGAATCTTGTGAGAAGTAATCAACGGATATCACAAAACAGGTACACGCCAGGTATGAGGGGGGGGAGGGAATCGTAACTCGGATTTAACAGCCGATATGATGTTGAGATGCCGCTTGGTTTTCGGGCGTTTCTTTTTCAGGCGTGGGCGTGGGATATAGAAACGCCGCGGGCTGATTTATTTTCTTAATTTCCACTTTACGGGGGCTCGACAGATACAAAACCTGTATCCAAATTTCCCCCAGCATCTCTCTCTCTCTCTCTCTCTCTTCCAATTCTATCTCCATTCCGACGATATACCAGATCCTATATGGCGGCCGGCTAACATGCCGCCCGTTTATAGTTTTATGGCATTTCTCAAACGGGAGTGCCTGTTGACGGTAATGGTTCACTGTCGAAACGGCATGAGAGGGCCACGACTTGAAAATCTATCGATAACTCAACGATTTAAAGCTGTCGCGAGTATTAATGAAACGCGTCAATTAACCAGATGTGAGTTTTATCGTACGACCATAATTGAAGAGGCTCTATTATTAATACTCTCATTATTTTTTACGTCCACCCATAGCCCCCAATTCTTCGATTCCCGGGGGTAATTGAAGCGAGAATCGACCATGAGGAAAAAAAACTCAATATGAGCCCTCCGGAGATAATGAAATAAAATTTGAAATAATTAAAACAACGTTACGTGGCACGAGTCGCCTCTCGACCTCAAGCCCAACGATTTTACTTAATTCATATGTTCGACGTACGCGTGAGTATAATATATTTGCAGGCAATTTTCGCCCGGCTCGATGTTAAGTTGATTGCAATCGTCCATTTGCCAGCCCAATATGTATATATATACTTTTGTAATACTTGCACTCGCACTTTCCTCCTCCCAACCGTATCGTCTACATTTGACTCTCTTCAATTTCTTTGCCGCATCTCTCGTAGTGTTTAACGTGTTCGCGGTTCTAATTTGCGCTCAGCGGGAACGACGCCAACTAATGCGACTCTTGCCCACGCGCCGGGAGGGAAATACTCTTTTGTCTTTGCTCATCAATCACGCCCTGAAAATGAAAGGTTCTCAAATCGAGTGACGCCTGGTGGACGGTGCACTCGTTATTCTGTGGTGGATTGATAATAATCCCATTCAGCTCCAATTTTGGGGTAATCTCGAGATAATAATTTGTAATGTTAGTCCAATTCAATGATCGAAGAAGAAAAATTTTGCAATTTTTTAATTTTCAAATGTTGAAATTTTAAAATTTTAAGTTTGGAATTTGTAAATTTTTAAATTTTTTAAAACGATCTATTCGGCAAGAGCACTGAACCTCTTCGAATGGATACTATCAGTGCCTGAAGCAACCCTGAATAATAGATAAATCAACCGTTTGCATAAAATCATAGACAAACTATCTTCTGGGGGTAGGCATCTCTCCATACTTTTGTTGAACTAATAAAAAAAAAGGAACAAATGTTTGTAATAATCCACCACCTGTACACCTGCTATGGGATTCCTTGAGAGTAATAAACAATATATAAAATAGATAATATAAGGGTCAAGGCTGTAGGTGAATTATTTAAAAAATATCATTGTCAGGATTCCATGTACAGTGGATGCAGCGCACATATGTATTCGCAAACATGCAATTTTGAGTTTTGCTTAAAGCGAGAGAAGCGTGTAAACAAACGATGAATCCCCATCCACTTCTGACTCGTTCCTTTTGTGAATCGAGAGTAGCCGTGGGGTGGCTAGCGCGGTATGCGTGACGGGATGGATTTTGCGAGCGGTTGAAAAAAATAATTTTCAAAGTTTAAGCAATTTAAATTCAAACATATGGCCAATTGTTGGGGTGTTCAGAGTTGGCTGCGATTTGCATTCCACTAATCGCCAATAATATCGGAAATCACCTAGAAGCTCACGTATAAATCGAATGGTTATTATGATAAACGCTGGAAGACAACTGGACAACTGCTGGGTGAATGGTAAAAGTACGGTTATCGTTTGTAATTTAGTATGCAAAGGTAATCGCACCCCCACAGGCCTGGAAAACTTGTACATATTTAGTTTTATAATAAGTTCACCTTCCGTTATAAATCGATCCACGGAAAGTCGAGCAATTTGTCATTTGGCGATTGAAAATAAGGGAGTGAGACAGAGATGAAACGATAAAACGCCGAGATAAGAAAAAATCATAATCATCCGGTGGCAATATTGAGCATCAGTTCTGGATCAGTTATTATTCTCGTTACAGGGGGAGAGCTTGCGGTATGCCGCAGCACCCAATAGTAATGCTCGTGATTATGCATTACCATGTTTCATAGGTTGATATCACAAGTACTAGTCGACGTGGAGAGGAAATTGAGTGGATCATGAAATTCTCATGTCCGCAATACAGCCAGTCCATTGCTGATATCTCTACCCATGAATTACTATAAACTTGTAAATTGTTGAAAGTGTCCGCGTAATTTTTCAATGCACCCCGGCAATTCATAGAAACGCAAAATTGCATATGAAAAAAAATATCGTCGAGCGTTAGAAGTGGACAGAATTACTTGGGCTTTGGCAACGAGGCCCACCAGTAGATCCTATCGGAATGACGCACTGCTAACGCACCTGATACTGAATTGTGTACTGATGCAAACGTATATGTATGCCCATCCCGTCGCGAGTTATTCGACGATGGGGTTTATTTTAGGTACAACGGCAACTAACACATACGCGAATACATATAATTGTGTATCCGCGTGTAGATCGTGAATCACAAGCGAATGCAACGGATGGAAAGATGAACAGCAGAAGGGCATACGCTAATTGCAAATACATAATTACAGCAAAATCATTTTTATTATATCCACGATGTATATGACATTGAAAATTTATCGAGAGTGTCTTCATTATATGCAAAAATATTTTTTTCTCCCCTCCCTACCGTGAAAGCAAGTAGCAAAAAAAAAATCTTGGTATGAAAAAAAAACAGAGGGGGAAGACACTTACGTCCCATCGTTACCCAAACGCCGCAGTTCGTTGATTGAAGATTGGAACAGATGAGAGCGCCCAGGCCAAATGATTGCGATGCATTTGAGGACGAAAGGCGGAGCGAAGCGCGCTCCTGATTATTATTTACGTCCGCATATTCAACGGCAGATCGTAAATCGACCATCACACACAGTCGTCCAGAGAATATGGTTATATAGATCACTTGTGAACTTTATTTATTCAACAAACGAAAATTATTGTTTCGGAATTCAACTGTTAGACTAACTGTCCAGACTTGAATTGATTCAACGGCGACAGCTATTCCGAGAGAAAGATAAAAATCCGAAGGAAAACAATTTTAAGTACGAAATTAATTGATTAATATCCAGATCACTGTGAGGGATGTTAAAGACAATTTATTTAATTGTCACTTTATGACGTTTTCTCGATTGCCCCAGCTTTATCTGGCTTACGACGCGATTAATGTTCAGTCCCGTTCATAATTAAACCAGTTATGTATAGAGACATAGCTGGTCACACTAAAACAAATGGAAAGAGCAGAAAAAGGAAGCAACGATTGCCTCCCGTTGACGTGACGTCGACATCCAAAAACATTCTTGTACACTGAGCAAAAAAAAAAAATACAATTCTGCGTTATCAAATATTCTGTCGACGACCAAATGACCGAAATGTACCCACAAAATTATCTTTTTTCTCTCTGCAAATTTTTGCGAACCTCTGGAGATGCGGCAGAATTGATTTCCCGTGTTTCATATTTAATATATTCACCACCCCCACCGGAAAATGAAGTCCCACTCAACTTAATCATCATCAACGTTGCGAACTTCTCCCCCCTAATTCCCCCCCTCCAGCCCTCGCAATCATCGTCTTTTTAATTTTCGATTTTTCCTTCTTTTTTCGTCCCCCTTCACTTCCTCTCACACGATCGGTGCATCGTCTGTACAACGCAACGTTGGGCTATGACGGGGTGCACCTGCCGCCAAGCGATCCTGTCAGGCAGGCTTGGGTCTCTTTTTATTTCGCTTGCGTGCAGCCGATTCTTGAATCGGTCACCTCTCTCGAGGGATCGAGGGACCGAGGCGCCGCAGTCCTTATCTACTCATCATATCTTATCGACGCCAGTCATTCCCCCCCCCCCCCCCCCCCCCTCCCCCCCCCCCCCCCCCCCCCCCACTCATATCCCTTCATCCTTCTTGATGCATCAACGTCGTCAGGGAACGAGTCATCCTTCGCCCACTCACGTTGTGCTGTAAAAATTAATTAACGTGGATCTTCGTCATCGTTTACACTGAGTTAATAAAAACGAAAGAAAAAAGCGGAATAAAAATGAAAAGAAAAATAAATAATTGCGGCAAATTATTGAATCATTAGTTGTCTCATGGACAATGGCTTGGTCATCATTGATTAATTTCCCAGTAGGTTCGTTAATGCTCGAATTGACTAGAATTTGCCTCAATTCGTGATTTTTGAAAATCAAATAGTGAGCTAATGCCGAGATCCAGCAGAACCATCAACACTTGCCTATCTCATCTGGGCTTTATTTATTTTTTTCTTGTTCAGTGTTAACGAGAATAAAATGTACACAACCGACCGGACATCGGCCAGTGGAAAACGGTATAAGGGGTAATTACTTCACTGGACCCAGCGGCGTCCGCAAACACCGACCTACGAACGTTTCAATTGAATTCCATGTGGCAATAAACTCGCGTTAATACGGGGCTAACCACTTGCTATTTTAATTAGCTGGAGAGCGGTAGACGGTGCCAGTTGAGCACCGCTCCTCAGCCGGCGTATGCTCCTCCTGGTCTAATGATATCGTGCCATATACACAGGTATACAGGATCAATTACAAAATTCAAATGATTTTAAAACGCGTCCTCTTGTAAACACTATTTCATACCAATTTACGTGATGGAGTTCAGAATGTTGCAAGGTAGAAAATTCACTCGGTTTCTCTGTGCGGGTTTTTCCAAAGTCTATCTGGTGAACAGAGAGGATCGAAATTGGAGAAACTCGAGAGTTGGAGTAATGGAGAAAATTTTATTGCCACCCAGTCTATATTGACCGTGGGCCTCACTCCCAACTTTTATTCACTATTTAGTAACCTCTTTGTTGCCACGTAACATGATTTACGCGTACACGTTGTGCGTACATTTAAAATTCCGTAATTCGGTACAAATAATTCCCAACACCTTTGGCTAGGACCAGAACAATCAATCACGTTTTAAATATAGAAAAGAAAATTCTTAAGCCTTCAAAAGACAGGAAAGTCACGTAGAGGCAATTAAACCTAAGTTTCTGCATTTTTTCTGCTCTCCCAAATTTCAAAGTGAGGAACTTTTGATTTTTTGATGCCCATTTCAGAATGCCTCGAACGTTTTCGTGAGTGGCAACAGTCGTCGCGACTCCGAGAGCTTCAAATCCAGGTACGAACCCTTTTGTTTTTATATGTGTGTACACGGAGAGAAAAATTCAATAAAAATTACGTGTCAGTTCCGTAATCTGCGAGTCAAAATAATATTCCGTAAAAATTACGGAACAGATTAAGGGACTGACACGTAATTTTTATTGAATTTTTCTCTCCGTGCATTTTCTCTACAATTAGCCAATGCCGTCCTCGAGGAAAATAATACTAGTTACTGTTCTCAAAACCTTGGCAAATCAGTACAATCTCAAGAGTCCTCACATTCAGATCGTCAAATAATCGAAAGCCCCAATCGCGGTATCGAGACAAGTTTTGATTCATTTTACTATTCAAGATTTAATGTCTCGCAACACTAGCGTAAATTACAATAAGCGTTGTGAAATTAAACGGCGTTCAAATACTTTGGGTGTTCTCATTAATAAATAATTAATTCGCTCGTTCAATTAAAAATACAAACACTAGTCAAGTGAAACCACATTAGCTTGGCAGTGTAGAGTCATATCGATTAGTGACTAATAATTGTTAAAATGCAAAAGTATTCAAAGTATTTGTTTATTTAAGTCACCATATCCTAATGATACGACACCGATCAGTGTCACCATGGACTTCACGCGCACATATAATCATCTCGTGATTTACGCCCCATACATGTGGCGTTGAATGTTTCATTAGTCCGGCGGGTGGACAATGTACAATGCACTCGGTTTACAAATAGAGGAGAGGAAGAAAGGAGAATAATAGTGTGACAAGGGGATTTTTGGGCAAAACATCCCTCAAAATGAGCCAATAGCTATTTGAAAAACTGCTCGGTGTTTTCATGCTGTTAAGTACAAAGAACTGAACAAACTACAACATACCATATATACTGACCATTCAAGTCTGAGTCTCCTAGTCGCCGAAGTTGAATGCTCTCCCCCACACTCCATTCCTCCAGATGAATCGTCAGTTTTCTTATTCTAGGCGGCCCGGGTGCACGTGACGTGGCCATCGGCAGTGGCATATTGGTGACGTCTGTGTGATAAACAATAGTCCACTATAAATTTAGTTATTAATAATTGAATGCCCCTGGAGGTGTCTGTGACATTTGAAGCTTCACCTTGTCCTTTTTATTTTTCATTTTACTTATTTTTTTTTTTTTTTCGCTCTGGAAGTACGTTACACGGTAAGAGTGTTATGACCCAATCCCCCTTGCTATTAACGAAGGGTTCGCGATGATGCCAACGTACACTCGTGCGTGGCTTTTTTCTATACCCAAGGATCGGTCTCGAATGAAAGAAAAATAAAAAAAGGAGGAGGAAAAAAAGATCAAGGGGATGGCACGTGCCACGGAAGGAAGAGACCAGTGAGAAAGAATGAGAATATGTTGAGCAAGGCCGAGCGAACCAGCTGTCTCTCAGTTTTGCCCCCGTCTTTTTCACTTCTTTATTATCATCTTTTTTTTTTTCTCATCGTATTAACTATGCCAACGCCAAATCTTGGGCTCATCCTCGTGAGTCTACCCTCTCGAATTGCAGATATCTACAGAGATTTTTTTTATAAACGCAGAATCGTAGATACACCGAGAACGAAAATCAATTTCGCCAATCAAATAGTTTTCCCATAGGAATTCAAATTTAGTTTGACTATACAATTTCACGTATCGTTTTGTTTCTTCAAAATAAATATACTCAAAATAAATGAACCGAAGACGAGTGTTATAATTCCACGAGCAAAAAAACTTTTTCTTTTCACGAGTTACGAACAAAATTTTTCATCACGCTGTGTCGGAATAGTAACTTTTCAGTCACTCGACGAGAAGCGGAGATGAAAAATCACATTGAGATGAAAAATTATGTTCGTAACCCGTGAAAAAGTGGTTTTCCACTCGTGGGATTATAACCTCCCACTCGCCAAAAACCATTTTTTTTCACTTGTTACGAAATATACTATTTCATCTCGATGTGTCATAAAAATTACTTTCCATCCAGGGTGATAAAAAAGTAAATATCGAGATGAGTAGCATATTAAGAATTTAGTAACAATTAGTAAATTATATTCTGGTACTTTGAGCAATTGTGGATTTAATAAAATGATTAATGAGGTCAGTACAATTTGTATGCTCACGCCGGACAGTTTCACCGGTCAGTATCCTGACTACTCGTCAATTCGTAATTCGAGGTGAGTGGGGGGAGGGAGAGACGAGGAAGCCAATTCGCAGTACTTTCATATCCTCCCTATTATTAGCATAAATATAAATGTTCTTCCATCACAAACAATTGGATGAGAGAAAAAAGTGCTCATGTGATTTGTCGAGGTGATTACGATGAAAAAGTGCAAAGTGAAAATAGCACAAAATATGACCTTTGAGAGTTGAAGAATAGGCAAGGATAGAAAAAACGGAAGGAAGAGGCCGACCCGAGGGGGAAGAAAAGAACCACGAGCCCAAAAGAAACAGCTGAGTCGCGTCGAATTCGTATGGGTGAGGCACAAGGTGTTCTAGGTAACGCAACGGTCCAGGGGACATAGAAAATCTGACGTATGAAAAGGATCTTGTCCCGTGCCTTCCTCCCATTCTCCTGGCGGCCCCCTCCCCCCCGAAATCTCCCCATACGTTACAACTGTACCCGCACATATCTTCCCTATATAACGTTCAACGTGTAAGTCGGCAGTTGAACCTCGCAAGATCCCCGGAGGGTTCACTTCGGTATATCCACGTGCCATAGAGAAGAGGGTCCCCACGTAACGAATTTTTATTCTGATTTGGGATTCAACGGAAAAAGTGCCATTAATACATATGTATGCATATGTATATGGATATGTATTTTTTTTTTCAATTTTTTCCCCCGTTTGGATGAAAGTTCGTAAATGATCATTTGATATTTTAGGTGATATTGTATAATATAATGTTAATAATGATTGGAAAATTTGTTAATTTTTCAGGGAAGTGAGAAGGGGAGACTGAAGGGGGATCAGGTAGAGGGGGTGCTGAAGATCCATTGTGTGAGATCATTGAAAAATAGAATCCGAATTACGAATAGAAATTTATGGGTCAGAAGTGTACTTGGCACGAGTGACGTGGAGAATCCGTCAATTGTTCACTAAAATTTGGTATTACGGTGGGAGAAATCGCCGCATGTGAGGGAAGCCAGACGAATTTCTACTGAGTTGAAAGATAATTTTTGAGTTGAGGGGTATACGTATGTGGTCTTATGGAGGGATGAATGCAAGTGTGGAAACCGGTCCAACTTCCCCTTTGACTAACGGCTACCTGACTACCGGTTTTTGAAAATGCCGGTGGAAACAATATTCGTTAAACTTTTAGCGGAATTATGGATTTTCTCGTATAATTTGTTGCTACAACACTGAGCAAAAAAAAATTCTCTAGCCTAGTAATTGTACTTATCACGAGCAAATGTGTATAAATATTTCCATTTGACAGGCGTATATTTTCTTTACTAAAATGAAAAGCTGAATGAATTAATTTATTTTTTTAATTTACTGTTTTTTCTTTAACTTGGCGGGATTTATCCGACAAACTTTGACTTATAATTGAGGTGTCCTTGATCGGAAAAAATCGATACTATACAGACTCGTATTTCGTAATCGACACTTGCCTTTCGATTGGAATATTATCTCCCAGGAAAATGTATAATATAATCCACCGATGTTGCCCACGCATCTCAGCTAATATGCATATCCGCACGATTAATAGTTAATGATTCAACGGGTTGTATGTACTTCGAAGGGCAACGTTGTAGGCCTTCGCTTCCCTCGCACACATGGAGCGATCGTCTCATCGAAAAATCAATGGCGATCGACCTCAACTCGGCAGACCACCCAATCCACTCGCGAATGCCCCAGCTCAAACACTCATTCTCACTTAACATTACGATACTAAACTACCACAAAATTAATTCCACTTGAATGGTACGGAGTACGAAATTTTCCTATTCTCTTACGCTAAAGAATTCTAATGAATTAACAACATCCATTCTCAGTTGAATTTATTCCGTCGTCACCATTAGTTTTGGTTATTTTAGAAGTTCAGGGTACTCATGTGCAAATCCAGGCAAACACAATCGAGCGCCTCACTACATCACTCAATGTCCCATCGTACAAGACACTTCCATTTTACGAAAATGCGAGCTCAAGAAAAATCTACCTACATATTTGTCTGAGAATTGGTGCACTGGGATAAGTGCATTCTATTCGCAAAATTATTTTCCCATAATGATCGCAAAGAGATTGAACCACGAAAAAAAAAACATAAAAAATTGTGTGTAAATTTCTATTATTCAATTGTCCAAAGACTATTTGACGGGGGCAATTGTTTTTTTCTCACTCTATAAAATACTATTCCAGTAAATGTCAGAAAATGTCATTACCCGTTAGGTACATCTAGGAGTTTCCCTACGTAATATCTCCATCAATTTTTTCATCCTCAACATTTCCAATTATTTTTTTTAAATTTGACATTCCACGTTGCAAGCCACAATACACATATAATTTGAAATTTTTAGAGGAGCACAAATGATATCAATCTACGTATATGTCAGGATACTGAAGGTATATAAGGGGGAGAGACAGGGGGAGGGAATACGGGTATTCATCATCTTTATTTTAACCACACGAGCAAGCGGCGAGGTTCGCTCGCGGGTATCGGACTGCGATCTGCACTAATAACATTCACGGTTATGAATGGCGAGCGAGACCCATGAACACCAGGAGCATTAATTCGTTGGTCTGAAGGTGCGCCTGGGACGCCTCTGTTCGAAATTGCCCAGCGCGCGCCACCGCCATCAGATTAAGCGAAGAAGAGCGAATAGATACCATAAAACTTTCAGCAATAATAATCGCGCCAGACAGAGGATTAGATACATTTACCGATTCATTGTAATCAAATATTGGATTAAGGGGGTAGAAGTGAAGAAAACACTTGTTGCTATTTTAACACTGAATATTATTATTGAAAGTTTAGTTTTGACTCGGCACAGTGAAGTGGTACTTCGCGCTAAGAATGCTCGCTATGAACTAACCAAAAGGGATATTTTCTAGTGAGTTCCAGGTGACACTCGATCCAGGAGGGCAATATCATTTTCCCCAACTACTTGAACCCTAGGTTTTTCCGATCTTGACCCTGTCTGATCGCCAGCTGTAATTTTGGAAAAACCTGCACAGAGAAAGTCCCCTGGGGGAGGTGGTCGTCATGACAACGTAAAAAATCCGACAGCAATAAATCAATGGCCATCTCCAAAATCCGAAAATATAAAAAACTAGTGAAGAGTGAATTTTGTACCTGGAGAAAATTCTAAAATTCACCATAAAATTCCCCCAATTATGGAAGTGCGTGTGAATCAGTCTCTCCAGATGAATTAAGAAGCTCCAAAAAAAAACTAGAGATAAATATAGTCTGGAACATGTAATGCAAGGAAAATAGCAAATCCCACGACGCGAGCAAAACGTCCCCCGTTCGGACACATAGAGGCTTAAATTAGGCGAGTGAAAATCGCGCGATCTATTCCACTGTAAGGCTTTCTTTCCTCGCGCAGTGCCCAAAATAATTAACAAAAGAAACCCCTAGAAACAGAGACAACGGACAATGTGAATTATTCGAGTTGATGGCGTGGGGCAAGAGATACACGAGATGCCGCTGCCGCTCTTGGTGTAAGCTCGTCGGCTATACTGCCACCGCGTGACCTCGCACTCTGTTCTCTACCAAGATCAAGCCGTACCGAGGGCGGCAACACATACTCAGCGACCACTCTAATTCTTCCTTTTTACTTATATCTGCGATACAGAGACAGTGCATTGTTCGATCCTCTCCTCCCTCTGCCACCGCCGCCTAATGCTCTCTCTCTCTCTTTCTCTCTTTCTCTCTTTGCCTCCCTGCTACCTTCCATTTGATCTCCCCACTCTACGTCTTCTTATTCTTCCTCCTCTTCTGCCGTCGCTTTTTCTTATTCGAATTGTCTCCTTTACTCGTGCACTCTCGACCCCCGGCAAGCAGGATAACTCACTTTCCACTCTAGACTGCATAAATTACATGTAAATGTGACTCTCTCGCCACGCACACTCCCCGATTATTTTTTTTCCTCATCATCATCAGGGGGACAATAATACACGTGCTTTCGAAATAACTTCCTGAGCCCCATCTGTCAAGATTACCTAATGATATTAATTAACAAAATCAATGAAGAGTCAATATATTTAATAATAATTATCACGCAATTATTCCGGAGATGTGAAAGACTCAATTTATAAAATTTATCCTAACTTTGCTACTGACAGGTCACCGAGATAGGAAGATAAAGATATATGCACACTGAGGCAATTATTCATCGCGTAAGGTTGGACCTAACAAATCGCCAGTCAAGTGGCAACAGCGTCGTCAACCGTTGCGCAAGCCCTTTCACTAATACACCTATAAGTGACAAATACATGAAACAATTTTATCTACAGATGTCTCGAGGTGGACTCCTCCCACGTAAAGTCTAGATGTACGTCGCCAGAACGTAAATTTAGCACTCTAACGCATTATGCACGCTCGGACTGACTCGCATTGGGCGTACGATACTAGCGTGAGTGCGTGCGAGAGCATATCATTCGTAAGAATCACTTGATTCAGAAATGCTGCATGCCCGGTCTCTCCACAGCCAAATACAATTCAGAAGTCTCTCATTAAAAGCATGGAGGGAGCAAAAAGTTGGTTGGATTTCAGCGCCCCTTGACACTTTCTAAATGATGAACGGCCAAAAACAAAATCCCGGGTAAATGAATAAATAAATAAATAAATAGAGACATTTGGACGGAGCGGTGTCGGGTGGATAGCGAGTCAGCCAGTCAGCATAGCGCGAAAAGCCCGCGAGTCATTAGTCGAGCAAATGGCGTTCCGGTGGCTAGAGCACGAGGTATGGATTCCCCACAGACGTTACCAACATGTCATAATCAGCTGAGGGTGAAAAGACACTGACGATGTGTACGAATTGAGATGAGAGAGGCCCATTAGGATCTCCCGTCTTTTATGAAATTCGAATACATACGTCTTTGTACGATAATGAGGTGAGTGTAAATATATTGCGTGGAAGATAATTAATTATGAATTTTTGGCAGCGGGGTGGAAATTAGTGCATTACGTGTCGAGCAACGAAAACGGCATTTTTTCGCTCGTGAGATTGCGGCATGAGCCGCAGGCGAGCGCTGCAATCGCACGATCTGAAGCGATGACTCTTCGTTACGAGACGCGTATATTACTTTTTGTTTCAGATGACTGGGGAATCCGGAAGATCCACAGAATATAAATTTTATATAAAAAATTAGGATTATCAAAAAATAAGAAGTTTTTTTTTTATTATTCAATCCTTGAGGTTATTGCGCATCCTTCCATCTTGATCGAGGATTTATCGAACAGCATTTACTTCAACATGGAAATTTTCCTCTACAGAGTATTGTAGTATTTTTTGTTGATCACTCTTTGATGTACTCAAGAATGGAGTCTTCATGGAATTTCGAAATCTGTCGTTCCTCGCACCATTCGAGAAATGCATTGTAGTTTATGTGGTGCCTCGCTGATTTCTTTGCTGATTTCTTTGGGAGCAACGCCTCAATGATCTCTCTAGCTTTGATGTCGACGTCATTAAACTCGGTTTCATGCCCAGAGTCGCCCGCACTCATTTCGTTATTAATTCACATGATGTAAGGATCATAATTATTGTGATGATCAAAAATCATCACTGAGTGACGGTCGATGTTGAGGTACAGTATAACTGCGGCAATTTTCGGAATGCGCTAAACCAGCGCCACTAAATATTTTTCGATACCCGCCTGATCGGCACTGAAGGCCCACTTTGTGCTCGAAAATCATCGTGGAAGTTCCGGATTTCCCATGCCAATGGAGCGAGAAATAATTTTCTTTTCCACCGATAACGGAAGAAAATTTCCCGACGTACAAAAATCATTTGGCAATGTCCTCACCCCTCTCACCGCTTCTCTCGGCTACTCAGCATATATGCCGTTGACAAGTTTGCGGTTGTCTTATAATAGCGTCATCGCAGCATGGCAAGTTGTGTGCTACCGCAACTACTATTTATAATCTCTGTCTTTCTGTTTCTTATATCTGTAGGGACAAGTGTACGTGAATACATATGAATTTCACATGTAAAATAGCCATTATAGTGTTTATACTGGTAAGATCCTAATGTTTATGGTTTGGCTATTCCGAGTATGGAATATTATAGGTACATCTGCCCGAGAAATTCTTTCAACGACAAAGAGACAAGCGGGGTAGAATAAAAAATGTGAATTACTCGAAATCAATAGTTTTTCTCACCAAAGAGTGGGAGAAATTCAAATGCCGTACACAATCAATGGTCATTAAACTAACGATCGGGTACATGACAATATACTCACGCCCATTTCCTAGAATGCAAATAACCGCCCCATTCTACAATCTGACACTTAGCACGCACTTATTCATGGTACATTTGTATAATTAATTCCAGAATTATACACGGAAAACGACTAATGACTACCGTCAGCCATATAGAATCCGTTCCCCTTTTACATTTTTTTTCATCTCCCCGAGTTGGAGATCACGAACCTGGAGATGTGATGATGGAAATTTTGTCGTCATCTCGTCATCAAAAGGAGTGACAAAATTTGATGGGTCTATTGAGTGATAGGCAAAAGTCCGAGACGCCTGTTCACGTACAAACGGACAATAGTGGGGACAGTGGGAGAAGGCGGGAGAACCCGAGTGGCCCAAAATCGAAATAGTCCATCGTGGAGGTTTGATCCGTATCACTGAAAATATCGCATCCTCTCGCCTCTCCGGCTTTCTGAAGGAGGTTGGTAAAGCTGTCCAATGAGAAATATATAGCTGATAGGGTTTTGATGAATCGCTGTAGCGCAAGTTGCCCCAGTGGGACGATATCAGTAATGCTGTACGTTGTAAACGGAATCGTAAATCCACTGTGCGACGATAAACGACAATTGGCTGGGACGCGCAAGGCTGCATCCAGTTCATGGCAACCAGTTGTGGTTGCTGTAGTACCATTGCCTGTTTCAACCAAAACTGATCCCACTGGCTTGTCACACAAGAGGCCCTCGTTGGTTCATGAGTATATGTAAGAGGTGCTCCAAGGGGTAGCCAGATTTTGCGTGGGAGGACATTCAGATATCGCAATGCATACATGAACTATATGTCCCTGTGTGCATGTAGGTGTAGGCGTGTTATAAATTATGGCCCTGGTCGTACATAACTGCGCGACGATATCTCCATTGTCCTACACGACGAATTAATAGTCGTACTGTGGTGCTGTGCTAGTATGCTAATAGGCCCATTACTGCACCTAAGTGACAACTCCAATTACTATTGAAATTCTATTGAATTTTCAGGATTTTTTGGTTGCTTTTTGCGCCCAACTGCGCATCAAATGTGCGGTTACCCATGGTGAGATGAAAATAGCCGAGTGATATCTTTTCGTTGAATCCTCATATCTTGATTCACGTGTGCGTGCCGCAGTCTCTCCAATGCTGACCCGTATACCTGCACCTAGTGCTTACACCTAGGGCTCAACACTCGAAGACACCTCTCCTGGGACGTCAGAGTCTGCCGTCTTCCGGAAATTTCCGTCAAGTGTCAGGCTGAAATATGTCTCTCGATTTTTTCCTCCAGATAACTGAAATAAAGGACATCAGGAAGTATTTACGGAGGTGCCAGACAAAAGTCTCTGGGAGACTCGCGAAGTGAATACCTCCTCGAATTACCAACGATATCGTTGAAAAGATATGTATTTTTAAAATATTGTTGGATTCTCACGAATATTAACCCGTCCTTCCGTCAACTGATGTTCTTTTCTTAATCGATTGAGCTTTTTCTTCTGAAGTTGTTTAGTTGCCCTTATTTTGCCCGCTCTAGTCAGTTCCGGATCGTTTTCCCACGGCATTCGTCATGTTATTGTTTTATTTAAATATTACTTTAATGGTTCCACGGCCGTTTCAATATTGCCCCAGTGCAGCCACCGGAATGAGAAAAATAAAAAAACCAAGTCGGAAGTATTAGCAATGTCAAATGGACATTGTCATGTCCTATCAATTTCAGTCTGTCTCCATTTTTAGAACAAACAGTAAATAAATTGTACTGACGTTCGACGAATATCAAGTGTTGCCTGAAACTCCAGTGTCTAGGCATTCCAATATGTACTACACACATTGCGCAGTGATAGTATTGGTGATAGAGCTCTCCCAACACGTATCAAATCCAAACTCGTCTATGAGAGGACTTGTTGGAACTGGCGCTGGAAGGCAAGTGGCCTTACAAGGACGTGGTGCGACGTGCCTGTGCTGGCGCTCGGCCGGCCGTTGGTGGTGTGTTACGTGCCGTGTTAGATGAACACGGACATTAGCATATATACGTGCAGAGATATATATGAGGTAGCGCGCGCGCGCCCGGCACGCGTAATCTATAACTGCGTGGAAAAGACTCTTATCCACTTCACATTGTGGGTGTCGAATAAAATAGTTCAAAACAAGTACAACGATAATAATGATAATAACGATGGATGTTTGATGAGGGGAAAAAAAAAATAGATGAATAAAAATGTCACGAAAGGTATGAGTATTTTGTAGTCAAGCCTCACAAGCACTAAATGGAGCGCAACGTGGGAGGAATTTAGTGTCGACGTTGCTTTGATTTGTTGCACGCTCACATTGATTCTAATATATTGCCCGATGGGGCGGCCCTTTCCCTCACTCACCGGGGGATTTTTTTTTCTTTTTCATTTTTAATTGTTCAACACACTGATTAAAATAAACAAAAAAAAACCATCCAACTTGAAGTACCATCTGTCCATGTACTTGCACAACGTCGCCATTAGGCAATAACCATAAAACCTATTGGTCGTGTGGGATATTTACATTCCATCACCAACACCCCCTGAGGAAGAAAGGTAAGAGAAAAAGCAAAAGGTCTTTGCCCCCTCGGGCTTCTTGCCCCGCGACAGGCAAAATGCGACAAATTCATGTTGACTTTGACTTCAGTATCAATCAGGCTTCATTATTCAATGATAAGTGAGCATTGTAGTAATGCATAAACACTTTCACTTGAGTAGTAGACAATTTATTCGCACAACAACTATCCGACGGAATAGGGCAACAATATTTTAATATTCAAGCTATTATTGTCGTTGGGGTGAAAATTTCATCGTGTATGAGCGTCAAACTGAGAGCAAGCCCTCTTGCACGCCCACGTGCATTGTCTACGTTGTCTGGACCACTGGCGGGCTTCTCAACAGAATACAATACTCGTGCGTAGATGCTAGCATGAATAAATGGATTTACAATTTAACGTAGGTGTGCCAAGAGCCATTTTTTTTTCTCCTCTTCACAATCGACGGAGAGAGAAGTTTTACGAGCGAGTGTACTCATGTCACGAGTCAATTTCCAAATTGTTGCATATCCCTGTGTGGACATTGCATTACTGTCGTCCAAATATGTACGATGTGCTATTATGATTGGCGTGGAGCAAATCCTTTTACAGCCTTGTCACTTCTACGAAAAAAAGAGAACAAATAAATACGAGCGATGAACTTTTTTTTTATTGCCCTCCACCGGCGGAAGGATTAGCAGGTACATAACAATTAATTAACTCGAACCAGAGTCAATCGTATAATTGAAAATTTTTCGCTGATCTGTAATTAATTATTTCCAGGAATGTGCGTGTCAAGGGCGGCTTTCGTACTGAACTGAGCAGCTGTGAAGCAAGTTTCATAGCCAAGTCAGTTAGAGACAAGAACTCACGAGTTCCAATCATTGAAGACACGTATAGGGCAAACTGATGTTTTATAGATTTGTCCAAAGAAGTAAAAGCACACCGTTTTAGGCAACGCGTGTTACTTGAGATACAGGGATACGGGTAAAAATTGAAAAAAATAAAATTTCAAAAAAACTCTCCGTACATTTTACTCAATGAGTGCGTCTCCGGTTGACATAGTAATTACTTGAACAGTCAATTTTGTAAATTGGAAGATTAATTATTGGGGGAAAAAAAAATATTATCCGTGCACGGCTGATTCTCCTCGCGATATTGCCACGTTCAAAATAATAGTTATCACTGTGTGGATAATTCTTAAATAATTACAGTCACACAAAGTGCCTGAAGAAACGCGTAAAACGTTGAGCGGAGGTGAATAAAAAGAAAACAGGCTGATATACCCCATGGACGTGGAAACTTGGCGTGTCCTTAGCTGTAACCAGATCATTGGTAAGTACGCCTAATCGAAGTGTACAGAGAGTGTACAGCTAGCACTGCTGACTTGCTGCTGTCTCTCGTCTGCCAAATAAAGGTAGTGGTCTCGTCGTAGGCGGTCGCGGCCGTCGTACCAACAAAATCCTGATCCATTCACGATCAAAATACGGATAATCATGGGATAAAATGGACAATTTCTCGATATTATAAAGTTTTTTTTACAATCTGATGCCGCGGACGACGACACGATAGCCCACGATACACGGAAATATTTAATTCAATGATAAATTCAAGTTGCACATCCAAAATTAGTCGATCATCCTCTGACGTCTATTGAACCGTCTCGTTCTGCCTCCTCATATGACCCAATTCCGTTGGGGTGAAACTAAAATACATTGACTACCGTCAGACAGTGATAAACCAATCGTAGATTCACAAAAATATCCTGTCATTGGAGTATATCGTGAATATATACAGATCTCGATTTTTTTTTAGGTCACGGGAGCGAGTATCGACGCGAACGATCGATTTTCATGGAATAATTACGTACACTTTGGGTGAAGGTTTAGGGATATTCAGCTAATTGAGTCAGACGTTTTCATCAATTATTCCATGCAGAAGAGTTTGCCAGTTCTATCAATAGAATGTGGGATACTACATTTATTTCGGGAAATCCAATGTTCTAAGTGAATATAATGTCGTTATTACCGACGATTATATCGGACCACGTTCCCAATTAAGTGGGCAACTCTTACGTGCACTTATTTTTTTTTTATTATCATTTCCCATTATTTTCTTCATCCACTGGAAACGCAGAATTCCCATCGGGTGAATGGATTTAGGGGAGATACACTCGACTCGAAAATATTAATATAATGGTCACCCGTAATTTCAATGTTATTATCCGTGATAAAGAAGAAAGCACTTGTGAAGATTGCAAAAAATCCAAGTGTGGGCGTAAATGTAAGACCAATTATATCAGAGGAACGACAGAAGAAGATAGGTGCAGCAGGTTCAGACACGTGAAGGACCCCAGCGTTTGAGTTGAACGAACGACGAGAAGCCGCCTTAACGACCAGTCACCTCTTCTCCTGTTGCCCAACAGCTAACTATGGGCAAGTGCTTTTTCTTTTTCGTTTCGACCTCCCCTCAATTTTCCATCCCCATTCCGACATTTTGAAAAAATATTGGCATGAACTGGGTCAATTGTGACAGAATAATTTTGAGGGGTAACTCGAAGATATTGGTTTTTTTGGTAATATATCACTTGCTCCCCAGTTGATACGTCCCAAGAGCTACTCACGGAGCAATGACGACGTCGGGCCCGACGCCATTCCCCATATACTTCCGGCTCTTGTTCCATATAGGAGGACAAAGAAGTACGCGAGATCGCGCAGTTAATCCTCTGGTGAAGATGTAACGCATTCCCTGGAAAATGTACGCAACAAAAATGCTTCGTCAGTCGTTCTATTCCAATAAATAACAATAGCTGGATTTTATGATTAATATGTGAAGAGGGAGCAGAACTGTATTTTGACACTGAACGATGGCCACATCGCTGCCAAAGATGCTGACACTGAGGGGAATTGTGCACTGGGATTTCTCCAGAAAAGGCAAGCACCGACTGAGTGAGGTTTCGTCTTTAGCATTCCTTCGAAATTCATCCGGGGGACAGGCAGTCGTGTCAGTCGATCATGGGACTTGATCTATCGCTGTTGATCCTTACCGTATGTATAACGTTGAAACACCAACGGAGACATAACCTCCAAGTGGCCAGTTGGAGCCCGAGTACTCTCACAGACACTTGCACGCAGAGAGAACTTCTGTTGTTGACTTCCTCGCGTGCCCAGTTTGTCACGAAGGACAATTTATCGTCGTCTTCGTTCTCGTCCTGAGTCTGAGAGACGGCAGTCGCGTTGCGTCCCCTTACTTGTTGCCATAAAATGTCCGATTCTCCCAACAAATTCATTTATTTTTCTCCTTTATTTCACTCGCGAGTTTATTATCATTGAGAATTGGTGAAATCAGTTCAGGAGAGTTGAAATTAAATAAAAGTGCAACGACGGAGGAGGGAATAATTACTAATTCGACTCCATTCGTCATACAATCGACAAGTCGAGAGACTATAGAAATGTATATATTTTGTAGAGCCTGTGTGGGTGAGGGAACGTCTCTAGCTGTTGTTGGATGTTAACTGGTATGCAGTTACGTACGATGCGTGTGCATTAACAGTCAGTCCACAGCGTTGATCGGCTGGATTTCACTCTACTCGCCGTTTACCGATCATCCAACAAAAAGTCGTTCCCTCGACCACCATGTGCATGCCCTCCTCTCCCCCGTCCTCTCTCGCTTGCTCTCTCTCTCTCTCTCTCTCAACATTTCCTCGCGCGACGGCTTATAATTTCTAATGGGTCCTCCTCCTTCTCTTCCCCGCCCCCTCTCTTCCTGTTTTTTGCTGCCGATCTTTTTTTTATGCCTTTTTTCAACTGACATCGGCCATGCCGGTGCAAGCGGCAATAATTTATCTGGATCGGAGCCAGTGGCGACGCCGAGACGCGTGTGCGTTGGTGGCTACAGGTAGTGAAAGAAAATAATAACAAATAAAAGAATAATGAAAGCGACATATCAGTGGCAAGTCCAATACCCGAGGATGGATGGTTGATGGTTGAGTTCGCGCCCTGTTTTCATCTACAAATGGAGAGCAATAAAAAACATATTAATCATTTTTCAATCACGCACGTCACTTCAATATCTCTCATTCGCGAGATAAGATGTACATACTTTAGATGCTCGTTTTTTTCATTTTTTTTCATTTTCCTCCATGGATTTGCGAACCGCCTCTCTTATCTGATATAATACAGCTAAATCAAATAGCAAGAGACATTGATCTGCAAAATCATGTAAGATATATTCTATATGATGTATTAAAAAAAAAAGGCCGCAACATTAAATTTTCCAAACGTAAAAGTTTTATTACCTCATTACTATCATTACCATTATTATTGTTATTGCTAATACTATTAATATAAATAATTGTCCATCTGTTTCAGTACTTAGAGTTTTACCGAGAGGGCACATTACACAAACAGTGAAGTATAAATAATTCCATAAACTCTCGAACGGGGGTAGGCAGACAATTGAAAATGTATGAGCAAATTTCTTTAATTCTCTTCCCTCGGAAGTTGACAATTTTTTTGTTTTTATTTTTACATATACACATGAATAATATAACGATTTTTTCTTTTCACTCGGTAATGAGCAGGCCACAAACAAAACAGATGCATGAATTCAGAAATTAAACAACATAATCCCTCTGATTCTTAGATAATTCAGTTCAATAACATTCGTTTTGATTAGCCTGATCCTTTAAACTTACAAAATCCATCAAATATTTCCGTTACGGAAAACATCATCATATTTCAATATATAGAAAATGTATTCCGCTTCATCAAGGCACAACTGTTTCTCATCACCAAAAATTTATCTCACTTTTACCTACAGCATCCACAATATTTTGCGAGCGATTAATGCCTCATGCGCATTGCCGAGACCAAGAAGACAATGATCGTCCTCCCCATCGTTAATAAATAACATTAAATTAAAAGAGAGTTGACAGGCTTCAATGGAGCATTGGATATGTTTAATATTCCACTTTTTCATCGGTTCCAAAGCAATCCTACGACGTAATCTATCAATTAAGGTACAAAGTCATCATCGAATTAAATAATGTCTCATTTTTTATCCATTGTCAATTTATTTTAATTCAATTTCTTTGAGTAAAAAAAAAAAATAATTAAGTAGTAGTGAAGAGAGGAGAGAATAACAAAATAAATAACAGAAGTTTTAAACATGAGAAACTACTTAACAACTTATTTAAGTTAAATCAAGAAATAATAATAATAATGATAATTAATTAATAATTAAACTGAAGGAGTACTTCAAATGATTCATAAAACTTCAGATATGGCTAATAACTGAATAGGCACAATCATACTATAATTACAGAAAGCATATATTTCGTATAAATTCCGTTTTGTCTGGCACGGTATTCTCATTCTCTGCCCGAAGACATAAACGTAATCCTCCCCTTTTCAGTTAAAAATCTTCTAATCAGCACACTCGTTCAACGATTGATTAATAACTCTAAAGGCAAGTAAAATGGCAAAATTAATTGTCAATTCACCGGTGAATTTCTCAGTTTAAATCATCATAATTTGAAGAAAAAAAAAAACAAACAATTCTGATGTACAAAAATATCGTAATCCCTCTACGAACATGCGTGGACGTCACAAAATTTTCATCCCCTTGTGTCTCTCGCGGGGTGTTTCACACGAAGAATTAGTCATCAGTCATTAATTTTATACGATTGAATGCCTCATCATTCTACAAACTTGAGGTGGACTCAACAGATCAAAGATTCATATGTAACAGACAAAAATCATACCTTAGGAGGAACATAATAATGAAAACAAACAACAAACAAACACACATTCTTAACAACTAATATTTCATCCACCTGTTCATAGTAATGTAAAAAAAAAAAAATATTCAATCTCGCAGGCACAAATGTGGCTAAATCAACGTGTTAAGTTTTTTTTTTTTACTGATGATTATAATAATACTAATAATCTTCGATTCATAACTTCAATGTTATATTGGTATCAGTTGAACGATTAACAATCCGCTAGTCAATTCCTTTCTTCCGACCTCCGAGCAAATTAAATCGCTCATATTTTTTTTTCTCCTCACCAAAATCCGATCTATTACCCACAATCCAGTCTCCATTAGAGAATCATACGTAATATTAAGAGAGTAAACAAAATGAATCAAATAATTTGGCACTGTTGATGAAAAGACCTTACATTAAGAGCACATACGTGATATTAAGTGGATTGAAAAAAATTGAGAAACATTATTTCACTCCCATAATCACTTTCAGCAAAACAAAAGAGAAAAAAA
>JAPYZN010001638.1:0-19521 GCA_030522865.1 Psyttalia lounsburyi | reverse complement strand
AAATGTGTTATTACAAACAAAAGTTTAATTACAAACTTATTAAATAGAATCCTGAATTCTACTGACGTTTCTATTCAATCTTTTCCCCTGGAAAATTTCCCTCAAAATTTCTACTGAATAAAAACCGTTCCAATTAAAGCTAAAATTAAATATATATACAATCTATATAGCTTTCTCTCTGTGAACTTACGCTCCAAGAACGGTATAATATTCAAGAGTGAAATGGTAGTAGCATATTCGTGGTGGTTCACCCTCTCTACAAGCCCTGGCACATTCATCAGGCGCCGATAAGGCCGGATTTCTCCTGAGTTCCGCCGTGGCACGCTCACTGTAATCGAGAGGTCGTGTTCTCGGTGGTCTAACAGTGACACCTAAACTCCCCAGATTGTCAATACCACCGAAGCCACTTTGAAATCCTCCACCGGCCGGATGGGTCTGTACAAGACTGTGGGCCGAGGAGAAAAAACTCGATGTGTCCTCCTGATTGAAGACATTTCCCGTTTTTATGGATGGACTCCAGAATGACGAGGCTGGCGTTTGATCAGCAGCTGGTGATGCTTCTGCAGATTTTCCGTTACTATTAATTCATGTTGGACAAATAATGACTAGAGAGTCTGGTTAATTATGCTCTGGCCACATGATATTGTGCAGAATACCGAAAAGGAGAATGTGCAAGCGAGCGGAAAAGAAAATGCCCACGAAGTCTTAAGTGGGCGCATGAAAGTGCCTGTATCAATGCTCAACGTTGGAAGGTTTCTATGACACAGGTCCGGGTGTTACAGGATAAACGGGAATATGTGGCGTAATAATGTGTGATTGTGATCGTGCACGGGAGATATGTCATTTGCTAATGGATGGTGACGAAAAATCTAACGGACGGTGGATTATTATTTAGTACGAATATAATTTTGTCTTTTTTGTTGTTATGTAATGAATTAGTTGGGTTGCTGGAGCAGGTGAGAGAGACGCGGTGAGACCAGAGAGGGGAGAAAATAAATGGAGATTTTATATTGAGAAGCCGGTATTTTCACGAGAGAAATTACGAAAATTAGTACTCGGGGATTTTTAAGATTTTAGGTCAGGATTTATGTATCACAAAAAATTGAGACAAAATTCTAGCGAATTCGCGAGACAATTCTACTGGACTTCTAGTGCACTTTCTATTCTTTTTTGAGTGTTTCTATTGATATTCGGTTGAAAATGTTTGTAGATTTTTTTTTAGTTAAAGAATTTTATTTTCCTTCGCGGATTGACGAAATGTCTTAATTAGTCAATTAATTAGTTATTTCGTAAGTAATTAGTCAAGCCGTGAATTTGGAAATTCCGTACATTCAGATGGAAAGGAATTGAGCGGAAAATAGTTCGAATCATGTTCGTGAATCAGAATGACCTTTTTTGCAATTCATGATCTTTAACATCGAACGATGAGGCTCCTTGATTCTTCCCAGAAGTCGGGAGAAGGCCTTTCGGTAGACAAAAGGTCAGGGGAGAGTTTAAATGATCATGGGAGAAGTTGGATGTGTCTCCGTATGTTTTTCATTTTTGAGAGGAGCGAGTGTTCCAAATTTTTTTTCCGCAAAAAAAAATGGAACGACTGCTCCTTTGCAGAATACTCCAGAACATGTAATCAACAAACAAAAAATTAAATGATTTGCCTCTGATGAGTGCGGTTCGTTATGTTTACGGTTGCATAATGATCATTTCAATTATACATTGCTAATGCAAATACCGACTGGAAACTTGAACATGAGGATGATTAATCCAGTGCGAACTTGGCCTCAGCATCAGTTTCTTCATCTGTTCGTTCCCTCCTAATGAAAATATGGATCCCATTCAACTGATTTATCTTCCCGAGGAATGACGGAATCTACTCGCAATTGGGGATTTGAATGAACTTTTTTTACTGGATATGAGAATCCAATTAAACATATTTGATATGTTTTTTTTATTTGTAGAAATTTTTAGAAATAATGAGTAGACAATTATGAGTAGTCTAATTTCGCACACCATTCGACGTTTCAATTCATTACAATTTATGAATTTTTTATGTTTTGCCAAAATAAAAGAGAAATTTATCTAACATTTCTTCCCCAATTTTCGCATGTCACAGTTTTTGCCCCCGAATGGGGACATTGTGATTGCGCAAATTTAAGCTGTCATTTTATTTTTTTTTTTTAAATTTAGGATAGCCCAAAAAATTTGCTTGAGCGTCCTTTGAACCCAGTTCGAGAATGAGAGCGATAGCAATAGTAGTTCTTTTTATTTTTGAGATGAAAAAAAAATTTCCTATTGAAATTTCGTGCATAAATTGAGATTTTATGCCCAGAACTTTCAATTAGGATTTTCAATATCAGTTGCGATGTGACAGTATCGGAGGTTGATAATATTTATGGTAGTTACACCAATTGATGTGACATTTATTATTTATATTTTTTGAAAGTGATCATTGTTATGATTACTTCGGATTTCATGTGTCAAATTCATTCCACTAGTTATGTATAATTTTTCTAAAATAATATTTGATCTGAGCTTTAAGGTAACATAAACAATATCACATCTTCATTTCATATTCAACGAACGATTGATTGATTGTTGAGTCAATTATTTAAGGCAACAAATAACAATTCGAGAGCATATTGCTAATTCACCAAAAAAAATTTTCTAGATGAATTTTAAAAGCCTTGGTTAAACAAAAGTTCACGGAAAAAATCATTTTCTGCAATCTCAAACTAGTTATTCCACCAAAAACTGGAAAAAATCGATCTCAAATTTTCTAATTAATTTTTATTTAGATCCAGTTTTTCTCAGAGTGAAATCAGATACCTTGAACTTGATACAAAGTTTATGAACGTATCCACATTTTCCGGGGCTCCCAGAGATGGAATAACGAGATGAAACCGAAAGGTCAACTGCATTGCATCTCTAGACTTTGAAGAACGACCCCCAGTATTTCTATTTCTCTATTTCTTTATACTGGGTCAGGATCTCACGGAGACATTGCCATCGAGGAATTTGAATTTTTGGTTCGAGAAAGAGAATGCCCCAGGTGGAAGTCCTCGAGTTACAACCGCTTTACTTTTGTCATTTATCATCACTTGGGTAGTCATCGTATTACAGCATGCATTGCGAGTCCGCGGGTAATATCAATTATTTCAGCTACTGTGGTTTGAGTCGTTTACCTGTGCTGGGGGAAAGAAAGAGCTAGTGTTGACGCGTTGGACGGGGCAAGAGGGGGATATGTGGAGCGATGCGATACGAGAGATCGATTTTATTTTCGTTAAATAGATGTTACATTGACAACTGTTCATTTTCGCCACAGAAATGAGAGAGAAAATACTTCCACAAAGAAAAAAATAGTATTAATAATTATATATTATATTATTAATAATTTGCTTTCAGTTGTCTCTGTCGATTTTCTCGGTATTTTTATATTGTCATCAGAAATTATTATTATAAAAAATATATAGAGATATATTAATGTATATCGACATTGTCGCTCCTGGAGGTAATTCTAAAAACTATTATATTAGTATAATACCACTTGAGAACATTCTTCCCCTGATGATTATATTAGAAAGGTCATCAGATTTATAATAAAATTAAAGAAATAAAAGACCGTTTTTATAACCAAGCTTTTATTATTGGTTAATAAAATGAATTAGAGAGTTACGAATTAATTAAATCATTAAATAAGTTTATAAATAAAAACGTGTTATATTCTGAAGCTGAATTTGTATCCAAAACCTAGATGGGATGTTTTTTCATTTTCTTTTCATGTTAATTCGTCCGGTGATATTTCAATGGCAAAATTATTCGTTTTGGATGCAAATTCAGGTTCATGTTATATTGTGTGTTACATAGCAAGAGGAAATGAAGGTGTTAAGTGTTCTTAATTGTACCAGCAAAATGTACACGCTTCTATTTATAAAACTATTTAATCAATTGATTTATTTGTAACTTTTTAGTATACAGACATATACATAGACATGTACATATCTGTACATGTGCACATATTGCATTGTCATCCGACTTATAACAAAACACATGCAAAACTTATACATGCAAAATTTCAGCTCAATCAAAAACCGGGAAGTGGATCAGATTTTACTTGCAAGATCTAATTACAATCAGACAAGGGGACAGTTGAAACTAAATAAAGCTTGTAGAATAGCTTGTAAAATACCTAAAATTGATATTTATGAAATTAATAATTCTCACCGTTAGCCCAATTATTAACATACAGTAAAGAAAATAAAATGAAAATTTTTCCAAAACCAAAAAGAAATCCACATTTTGAGATTATCAATTTGGATTTCTGAAAGTTGCAGGGATATATGGGATTCTGGTCGAGGCCGAGGGTATATATATCAATTATATCCGGATATATGTCCCCTACATTCCGGCAAAAAATCATTATTCGATATATATTTTGGATAAATGTTTTTTGATAAATTTTCCCGGTCATATGCAAATTATATTCAGAACATAGGTCGTATCTATGATATAATTTGGGTATATATAATTTCTAGGAAAAAGACCCTATTTCAGTTACATTTTTTGGATTATATTTGTTCCCGTGCGGGATTGCAATACGAGAAGACAGACTCAAAATTCTATTCTTCTCTCGCATCGCGGTAACACTAGAAAAATGTGTATCTTGTAATGTTATGACCTACTCCTCTGGGGCTTGCCTCCGTCCACCCGCCCAGGGCCACGCGCCAGAAACTTCAACGACCAAATGAAAAATTAAAAATGCCCCCGTTGTAAAAAAAAGTAATAGGCAACTTACGCAAATATTCGTCTTTTCGAGGTAAGAAAAATAACTGCCGTTGAAAAGATCTACTGGATTTTTTGCGCTCGTTCACTTGCACATTTCAAAGTTAAAATTTCATAAATTTTTAATTTCTCTTAAAATTGTTCCCTCAATTTTGTCTCTAAGAACAGTTGCCCATCAATTTTCTATTTTTTCACTTGAATTTCGCGGCGGAAAAGAACTTTAAAAAATTATACTGGATAATTAACGTATACCATTTTAAGAAAACATTTTTTTTTCTTTGCTATTTTGAATAGAATTTCAATACAATTTTCTCCCGATCTACAAAATTTTCTATAAACTTTTTCCACACGTGTCGTTCATTTTCAAGCCGTATACCCATTACTTTCATGAAGGGAACCGCTTCAATTGAACTTTAAAAAATTGTGCTGAACAATTTTACCCAAAAACTTTTTAGAAAAAATGTCTTTTTATTTGTGATTTTGAACAGAATTTCAATACAATTTTCTCTCGATTTATAAAATTTTCTATAAGATTTTTTCACACGTGTCGCTCAGTTTCAAGCCGTATATCCATTACTTTCATGAAGGGAAACTCCTTTTATCCTCCATACCAAGCATGGGAATTTCTTATGACACTGGGTAAAAATTCTCTTCTTGTAATCAATAAATTTCTGTCACAAATGTTGCATCAAAATATGAAAAGTAGTGTAAGTAGTTTTATATCACAGTAATTATAAACACCTCATATGGATTTTTAAAACGTTGCAATGTATATATATGCAATTAGAACTTTTATAGTTTAGAAATGCTTAATAAATTTAAAAAAAAGGAAACTCCCCAATTGAACTTTCAAAAATTGTGCTGTACAATTTTAACCGAAAACATTTTCGAAAAAATGTTTTTTTATTTGTGATTTTGAATAGAATTTCAATACAATTTTCCCTTGATCTATAACATTTTCTATAAGATTTTTCCACACGTGTGGTTCAGCTTCACGCGGTATAGCCATTACTTTCATGAAGGGAAACTCCTCAAATGACATAGAATCAACGACTACCTGCAATTATAATTTTTAATTCCGCGTAACTGCACTGGATGAAAAGTCGAGATCCATTCACGTTCGATCGATTAACATTTTATCAACAGTTATAGATGCATCAAGAGCCCTGAGCGCCAAACGATGCAGAAAGCGTGACACGGATACACGAGTATTCACAAAGCATTCACTGAGTAGTTGAGCTGTTGTTCACACTTTTAGATCGGAAGTAGAGAGTGGACCGTCATTCTCAAACTCCCCTAGTTTACGCAGCGATTAATCTGATATTTGCTGGCATTAGCGCTATCGTAGCTTCTTCGTTACCATTATAATGTATTTATTTTCCTCTTTTCGGGGTTTTTTCCCCCCCGATCGGAGCATTAATCGGCCATTGTTTTTATCGTATTGTCATCATTAACGGCAAATGATAGAGAGAAATTGGATTTAGGAGGAAAAACTGATGATAGACAGAGGTTTAAAGTGGGTCAGTGAGGTATTTTGGAATGCACGAAGAAATACAAGTTGGCCTCGGTTCGATGTACCTAGTTCGAAACTCGTTTTGCCCGCTGATTTTATAGTATCAAGGGTACACACGTTGGTCATTCCCCTGGAGACTTTTGGCGACGTCAAGTGTACGAGGCCAAGTTCGAGGTCCATTTCCTCCGATACATTGGTAATTGGCTTACGTCAATGACACGGGGAGAGACCACTCCGAAAAAAAATATTATTTTGCCAATGAAATCTACGTCGGAAAAGAATTTAAAGACACATTTTCTATGTAAATTTCTGTCATTTGGTTGTCTAAAGAAATATTTGATGGACAGAATTAGAAATTTTTTTGTTTGTGAGTAAACATAATTTTCGGCGCCTTCCGGATGGAAAAAATAAACGCCAATTGCGTAAAAAATATTGTATTTTATTTTAATTGGGATCAATTTGAATTCGATCGCTGCTCGCGATTTGTAAAAATTAAAATTAAAATGGCAAAAATGGGAAAATATTGAAAAATGTATTTTTTAGAAATTCATCTCCAAATTAACAAGTCAAAAATCATCCTCGAAATTAACATTTAAATGACGTTTACGGGGATCGGTTGCGTGCCATGCACCAACGAAATAGTACAAGTGCGGCACGCGAAGCAAGTGCAGTCGATTGTTACTATGATTAATAGTATATAATATCTCATTCATTTCATCTTTCAATTCCTCGTCGAATTAATTCGCCAATACTAATTAGAAGCTGACCCGCGCGAATTTTTGCTAGTTCAGTGAAGAAACCGTACGAACTTTTAATGTTTTCATGAGCATCCGAGGAAGAAAGCTGACCTGGTGGTTTAGTTCGTACGTGGATTGCGATAAAAAAAAGAGAGAAAGAAGGAGAGAGAGACGGCGAGAAAAAGGAAATAGAAGAAACGTCTGAAGGAGCACTTGCGTATCCGCGAGGATAACGTCAGTTCCCTCGTCCCGAGTGATTACTTCTCCCCCTCCTTCTCTCCGCCACTCTCTCTCTCTCTTTCGCTCTCACCAATTTTTCAACATTAAAAACATTTTTTCTACATTTGATTTTTATGAAAATTTGTTTTATTAAAACGTGAGACGTTTTTCGAAATACTGCCGCAACAAATGATTAAATTTTATGTCTATGTACATTATAGTCATACTGAGAAGAAAATGTAATTTCACCAATTAAATATTCCTTAGACAAGAATAATTTTGTGTGTAAATTTCTATCATTTGTCGGTCTAAAGAATATTTCATGGATCAAATTAAATTTTTTTCTCTGTGCACGTTTTTTTTAAATATCCCCGCAACTAGAGAATTCCAAATCTCATGGAGACTGAATAATGCACTCTTTTTCAATGCGTGGAAACAAATGGGAGCGTGCAAGGTGAAAATATGCGTTTTCTCTCTTGACTTTTCTTCGAAGAAAACCACTGGCAATTTGGCACAGACAATGTATCGTCGTCGATGCATTTGCAATGTATTGGGAAAAGCAGATAGAGAGGGAGAGAAAGAGAGAAAGAGAGAAGAGGCGATAATTCATAGGAAACGGTGGAAAAAAAATTGGAAAAATTTCTCACGAATTAACGCCTGTTTTTGTATTGTACAATATCGCCAGTAATAGTTCAGTAAATCAATTCCGCGTGAAAATGAATATCCTCAGCCCCTTTTGACTCCACATTACGTCACACCTGACGGTGGGAAAGTCGCGGCTTGTGTCATCTTTATTATAAATAATTAATGAAATTTTCGCCCCGAAAATGGCAATTATTTATTTTTTCCTCGATAAATTTGCCCGCAAAATTCAACGGATAGCAAAATTAAAATCAAACGGGGACAAAAAAGGGTGTGGACCAGGTTAGAATGTTGTGAATAGATGCCAATATGGAATAACGGGTCTACACTTTCCCGACCTCGACTGTGTCACGATTACAATTTTTTTCCGTTTTATATTTCATCATTAGACTCTTTAATATGCGAGAGGTTTGAGGTAAGAACGAAATTCTCTTAAAAAAATCTAGTGTAACGTTTTTTGAAGCTCCCATTATTTTTATAGTCTCTAAAAAGACTCGATCTAACATCAAATTGTTAAAAAATATGAATTCATACGTATATTCATATTTCTATTCATATTTCTATTGCAATAAAATTATTTCAAAATAAATCTCTCACTTCGTTTTTACTGTATAATTCGAACTTATAATTTGTCTCCTTTTTTAATTGAAAAAGAGAAAAAATTTGAGACGATTGAATTAGTGAAACTCAATTTAAATATTTTTTACGTGAAATTTGAAAAAAAATTCTAAACGAATAGTGTATTATTAACATGCCATGCAATCGCAGAAAAAATACCCCATATTTTTAATTGCAACATCACTAAATCAGTGGAATAATCAAAAAAATTTAGACTAGATTTTTTAAAAGTAATTTAAAACTGAATATGTCTGTGAGAAAATGTCCCACCTCATGCAGTTCTAGTTTTTGAAAAAAATCATTTGATTGACTGATCTCGGTTCCAAACCTCAAATTAATGATGCTGGAATATGCTGCAACTAGGATAATGATGGCAACGAAAGGACAACGGGAAAGAGGGACGACTGTGGCCCATTAAATGCCGGAAGTGTGGCAAGATACACTTGGCGAAATGTCTACTATGTCTCTACGGGCCTCTATTCCCACACAGCCTCATAGAGTCACTCAGAATATAATTAATACTGCATTAAAAAAAAAGCGAGAGAGAGAGAGAGAAAAAAAGAGTCGGGATTTTTTTTCCTCCCCTTCGTTTGCACATCACAAATTGAAACACACATTTTTATTGTGAATTTTTTATCCTCTCAGTGATTTCAATGCATTATCCTCGATATACTTTCGCTTGGCGGACTTTAATGAGTGTCTATGGAAGCTCAAGCATTTTTTTTTTGCGATAAGAACTCAAGGTGAGCGCTCTTTTGTGTGACCCGCAGTGGGTGTGTTACGTATTAACTGCCTAATAAGGCGGCATCTAAATAAGGAAAGAGATGCCAATTTTTTTTTCGCCTCTATCTTCATTTAGTTGTGCTGAAATACCGAAGCACTGAGAAAAGCAAATAATTTTGCCAATTAAATATTTTTCGGATGACTATAGCAGGGACGGGTGGGTAAATTTCTGTCATTTGGTTGTCTAATGATTTATTTTAATGGGCAGAATTATATAATTTTTTTCCTCACTCAGTGAAGGGAAATTAATTTTTATCGCGTGTACTTTCACACTTCGACACTTCTAAACAATCAAATGATTAAAAGTAAGTGAAAAATAATTTGAAAGTGATCTACATTGTCATTTTTTTTTCGCCCGCCCCACAAGTTGTGGGTAACAACGGTTTTGCCAATGATGAATACTGGGTAAAACCTATCACAATGTGAAAGGAATATAGTCGAGATACGGCGCTTACCGTTTTTCTGGAACAAATCGAATAATTTTCCCGACAATTATCGCTGATTCCGAATCTATTTTATTACCATCAGTTGGAGTGCATTACCAGAAACAAGCGGGTTTATTCGATAGAAAACAATTGTTATTAGATTGGTTGTTTCATGAGATATTTCTCGCATTAAAATCGGGATAATATAATTTTTTTGTCCACACCAGGTGTGGAGAGTTTGACAAAAAAAAAAACCGTTAAAATGAGGGAAACTGGTTTCTTTTTTTATTACTCGATGGAATACTGCTTGTCATTCAGGACCCATTAAATTCGGGTCACTCAACTTGTGCCTGGTTCTGCAGAAAATGGTAATTTTGGGAATTGTTTTGGGGATATTTCGCGGGTTTCGAAAATTTCAACTTCTCAAATTTGCCTATACTTTGTCCTTACATCCCTCAGTTCACTGGTAGTTCAATTACATTGAGTTGGGTAACGTAATAAATGACAATAAAATTGGAAGGAAAGCACAAGCTTCACGGTCCTTGATTCTCGTTCCTCGACGGAGAAATAAAAGAAACAGCGGGGGAGTAAAGAAGTGCACTCAAGAAAGAGAAATTGTTCTCATAAAGTGACACATTTTGATTTGCGTTGTTTGGATTGTTTTATTCATAATTGTTCCTCGTAAAATTTTAAGTTTGGCAATAGAAAAATTATTTTTCAACGTTCTTTATGGAATTTGCAAATTGTTCATTTTCAATTGTTAATAATGCACTCCAAAATTGTATGCAACTATTGCGAGAGAATTTGTTGATCGAATTGTAGATTAAATTAAACGTGAACAATTGACAAATTAATAATTTTTAATATTAGATAATTAAGACTGCAGTCGTCTCGTTTTCGTAGTCGGTATTGCCCTCAGGAAAATTATTTATTCAATAAAAAAAATATAGAAATAGTGGGGGAATAAACTTCCATTCAAATTTGAGTTTTTATTTGAATTAAATAAATGTATTGAATTAACTGTTGATTAACTCGTATTCCTGATTCACTTTTACCTGAATTAGATAAATTGTTTTTCCAAAATTAATGAATTCGTCTTTTGAATTTGCGTAAACTGAGAGAAATATCTAATTTTGTCATGCATATTTGTTTAAAAAAAAAGCCCGAAACTCGTGGAGTAAAACTCGCTTTAAATTCTTGTCAAAAGAATATTCGATTGTCAAAATGAAATATTTTTTTTAGTGTAAGTAAATATTTTCGCTTGCAATGAGTAAAAAACAAATCACCCGCGGTTATTTGTTACTTTAAACGAGCAATTTTTGATTGCAGCGGCAGTGGGCGTTGAGGGCAAATGAAGAGGAAACAGGAAAACCCAAAGCAACTCACCCTTCTTCCTTTTCGTGCTGGACTGAACTCGTGTTCCACTGCACACGCTCACCCCGAGGATAAAGCACAAGGTAACGATAAAAAATCTCATTTTGCGATGATAATAATTTAGATAATTATACTTCTGGCAATATAGTTTTCATTGAGTATATATTGCCGATCAATTGAATGAGACTTGGTGCTGTGCTTCTCAGTCACCGTCTCAGCAGCGACTGACTTAGGCTTCCTCAAGCCACACCATCAGGTATACTGTCACTTTTCTCCTACGTCCGTTGTGTATAAAACTTGCCTCTTATTAGGGGCTTATGCGTGTCTTTATAATCCTCGGCTTTTTAACACTTCACTTGATGAAAATCTCATGAATTAGGGCCCGTTAGAATGACGCGTGTGGAATTTTAATTATCGAATTTTCGATACCGGCAAGTTTTTCTTTATATTGGTGAAATTATCCTGGCACTTCTCAGAAGCAGCAGAGCCTGCCGATAGAGTTTTGAGAGGACTCAGGATTTGTGAGCGCGTTGCACACCTATTTAATACTTATCGCTCCAACTCGGTCTACCAATACCATCGGTTTATGCCCCAATTTCGGTTGAGTACCAATCGTGCAACAGTTGCGTTTCCGTTCACCTCGGGTTCTTTGATTTGATGAATATGATATTTGAAAATGTATGGGGGTGGCATGTGGATCGTTTACACAAGGTGACGGTGCAATTATTTTAATTGAATTATAATTATTGAGGTGTCTCGTCAATTTTTTCAAGCGCCAGAATTATTTTTTAATTAAGAAATATCTGGAAAGAGGATAAATAATTTAAATAAATTCGTAATTTGTGAGAAGTATTTTTTAATAACAATGCAATAATAAAGCCCAGTATCCCTCAGACTGGATTTACATTTTTCGTGGCGATTTAAAAAACAATTGTTCGAGGGAACAAAGTTGGTGGAAAATGGGGAGAATTGAGATTATTTTTTTACGACTCTTTGAAGATGCTATTATTAAGTTAATATCCCGCTCCAATTTGATTGCAAAGTGAGCGAGGAAGTTGTTCCGAGATAGGTACATCACGATAGTGTTCCATTTCGAGGTGTGAACATATCCTGCGGCTAAAAAACATTGACAATAGTCATTGAAATTGTAATATTCTCACTGAAAAAGGGGGAGACGGGAGTATTCGTAGAAAGAGTAAATGTGAGCGTGTCGATTATTATTTCCAAGATATTCGCATTTTTTGTGACAACAGAATGTCATGTCATGTCGTTAATTGCACTTTCGCAGACGTAAAATACGCCTAGTGAAACGTGCAAGGCACTTTTTTGGGTGTAATTTGCGGTAAAAATTTGCTTTACGCTGAATTAGATTAAGAAAAAAATTTCAATTATGATTCATTTTAAATCGATATTTTCTCACGAGTTAATCACCATTGCTGTAATTTTTTTATTAGTAAAAAGGAATTGAGAAATTTTTAATTCCATCCGGTTAGTCTCCCGGAATATTATGTCAAATCAATTAAAAAAATCGTTCAAATATATTAAAAATTGCAGGATTAGTTTTTAACGAGTCAATAAATAATTTAAGAAGAAAATAATATATATCTCTTGCAATAAAAACAATTATATAGTATGTATGTTTGTATTGTATTGTCTAATTGTAGGACTAGTTTTTAACGAGTCAAAAAATAATTAGAAAATAAAGTAACCCATATCTTTTGCAGTAAAAAAATTGCATTCGATAAAAAAATTGTCATCTTTTTTCAGAACAATTTTCTGAAGACCTAGAACGATTATTGAACGGGGCAAAAAATTGTCCTATCGCAATTGCAAAATTTGATGAAACTTTACGACGATTTTTTCTCAAATTGAAAAAAAATTTAATTAGCATTCTAAAGTGGAAAATATCTTTCTTTACCTTGACAATGAGATGTCTCTATCCCACGTACCCCATGCACAAGCAAACCTCAAGTGGTTTTGAAATGACTATTTTCACGAATCATTTAGTTCATATGGTGCATATCCTTTCTCCAGGCGTCAATATGCAATTATCATTGACATTATATTGGAATTAAATTTTGAGTGAATTTGCACGGGACAGGAAAGCTAAGGTTATTCCATCTACTTTATTATTCATATATTATTTCACTTTTCAAAGCATTAACTCTTCGAATTATCCACAAGAATACTTGAGTACATGGATCACAGAATGAGTTGAGCATTACCGAGCAAGAAAATAACCCGGTCATTAGTCTCGCCATGGACATAAAACTCACTGCATTCTCTGCGATAGATTTAAACGGCATTTTATCTCACATGTGTTTTTACAAACAGTAAAATTTCTGTTGGCGGTTTATGCAATGTCGTCCTATTAGAAAATTAATTGTCCCGGAATGCTTCGTACTATTCCTCTCGACATTAATTAATTATTTGTGTGCCTTTCGAGCCGGATATTTCCGATTCACTTCTCCTCGAGCTGTGGTTTTTGCGATAATTCGTTAGTTAAAAATTTGTGGAACTCGTGAGTCTTCTGCGGCAAAAAAAGTCCCCAAGTTTTCATATTTTTCAAAGTTGCTTAAATTTTATTTTCTCCGCAAAATGAGATTTTTAACTGAATTAAAATAGCGAAGTGAGTAATTAAGGAAATTAAGTGATAATTAATCATTCATGTAGTTAATTAAGTTGCTTGTAATTAAAACATGCTTATTATTCTGGGACAATTAGTTATAGCGGATTTTTCGTGTTTTTCCGTTTAAAATTAATGAACGATTTGTGTGGCTTTTATTCGGTTATTTCCGGTTCATTTCCCCTCGACTTGTGGTTTTTATGATAGTTCGTTGGAAATTTGTGGAATTGTTGCGTGGAACAAAGAGTGTAAAAATGAGAGAGCAACATTGCTGGCCATTGCCGATGCTGTTTCCGAGTCGAGTGAAATGGACGTGGCACGCGACGCATTCTAATGCCCTAGTTTTATCTTATGTACCCGGGCTTTGGCCTGTCTTTTCACCTAGATTGGACCTCAACTCGCTCCCACGCGCCGATAGATTATGTACTCACGTATGAAACAAAATCGAATAGAAAAGTCTAGGGATTTTCTTAAAAAAATTGTATTTATTTATTCATTTACTGCCATTTATTTTTTTAAATGTATTTATTTATTCATTTATAGCCTTTCATACAGTTATAGCTTTCCAAAGATTATCGATTTCGATTTTGATTTATTGCACACTGATAAAAAATATATAATTTTGCCCCGTACATATTCTTTAGACAACCAATGACAGAAATTTACAAACAAAATTGTTGTTAATTCTCTTTCAAAGAACATTAGATTGGCAAAAGTATGTTTTTTTTCTCAGTCTAACTCCACTTGAGTTGAGCTTCTGATTATATTACCCGCCCATCTGATGTCGCTAATGTAGTCTCAGTAAATCCGAGACCAAGTCGGGAATGAAATTCCGTAGAATTTCCTGGGGATTTCGCCAGATTTTCTACGGATTTATTCACTTGTACATTTGAAGCGGATTCAAATAATTGCTTGGGTACGTGTACTCCTCATTGAGCGATTGTGTTTAATTTTTTTTTCTTTTCCTCTGTCGCTGTCGCCCTCTCGATAAAAGACCTAGTGATAGAAAAAGAGAATGTAGTACTTAGAAACCGAGAGGGAATCCATTAGAGCTGTAAGCGAAAGCAATGCAAATTGAGACAGAATAGCTACAGTTGAGTCCCGATCGGAGTCGATATCGTTTCAACTCTCAATAATCATTTGACAATTCAAATTTTGATGAATAAATTGAGTATCTCGTGCTGCGAAATGGAAAAATCACTGGGACTTGTTCTCCGGGATTGCCGTTGAGTATTTCAGAAGTGGAAAATTTCCTTTTCAATTTGAAAAATGAAAATCGTTACTTGAAAATTGAAATCTTTGATTCTCAAATTGAGACTTTCGAAAGTTACGAATTCAATTCAAATAATCGACCGAATTAATTTAAATCGTTGAAACCTCCAAGTGGAGATTTTTAAAAATAATAAACAGTTTTTAATGGACATTTTCCATTCCTTCGGTACAGTTGTTGTCGACGAGGGATTTTTAGCCGACTTAAATCGCCATCACCGAAGTCACTGATCCCCTGGGAATTATGTATTCTATTGCATCGAATTATGCTATTAATCGTTCCAGCAATACATTCATTTCAAATCCGACAATTCGCTGATTGCTCGCGCATTCAGTCCAACGGATTAATTGGCTGAACTTTCTACTCCACAATAATAAAACTATAAAACACGTTAAAATAATATTTATACGGATCCGTGATATCTTAATTGATCGAAACTCTGAGCATACATTCGGTGGATCGCTTATGACTGCGTGCGAAAAACCTATCAGATCTGACGATTTCATATTTAAGTTATCGGCTAATTTATTGTTCACTCATGCCTCGTTGCTGCATCTCCCATTAGTTAATTACTCGCAGATAAAAACAACAACAATTTTTTTATTTTACCAACAATTTAACGAAATTCCGATGAAAGTCATCTTTGAAAAAAAAACCTCTTTCTCTCATCATCCGCATTGGATATAATAAATCTTTAATGAGTGAAATCGTATAATTACTATTAATAGCTGATAATGACATTCAATATTTTCAACTTTCGTTCCTTGTCCCACTATTTTTTTAAACCTCATTTCAGTTTTTTTAAGGGTCAACGCATGACAAAAAAAGAATTTTTTCTTGAGTTCATTGAGGACAATTTTAGATAAATCACTCGGCAAATTAAACGTAATATTGTAATATTGTCTTTTTTAACGACCAATCATTGATTTAATTTTTAGGAAATCCAGAATAGGGCACGAGGTATTTTCCAATCTTTTCACGGAATCTCAGGGTAAGAATTGGCTTTTGCATGGGTTAACATTAGTCAACCGATGCCAATGGCACCTTCAGTGCAGATACGGACCGAGTCCATGTAGCGGTATTGATAGATATATGCGTTCTAACTCAAGCGAAACCATATGCACACGTTCACGAAAGAAAAAAGACCACAAGTGAGAGTGCGTTGAAAAAGCCACAGATTGGACTCTTAGTTTAGTTCCGTTCACTCAAGTTTCTAGTCTTATTCTTCTTATACATAAATCTCACGTGGTTATATTGTGGCCTTCATATCTGTTTTATGTGTACAGTCTATATCCACAATTTTTTATTGATCAAGGGATTGATTAAGCAGGACTGGAATTTTCAAAAAAAATTTTTAACACAATTTTTCAATCGCCAATTTTCGATTTATTTTTCAACCGGCCGGCCCCAACGTCCTCAAAAATATATTATTAAAGAGGATTAATTGTTTCAGGAAGTACTGGGATTTTTAAATAATAAGCATTGCTTATTTTCTTTTAACAATTTTTTGCCGATTTTTCTTATTTACTTCTTTATTATTTCCTTGCGATAATACACAAACTAATTTTGCCTAAACTTTTCTTTTCACGAGATGCCTTGTTAATAATCCCATTATAACAATTTGTTTTTTTCTGCTCATTGAAAATACACGCACATACGAGAGAAGATAATGCTCGGTAGATAGCAATCGTAAAAAGAAAAAGGAATAAAAAAAATCTCAAAGTGAAGTCTGCGGAGTAAAAGTTCCAGATGTTTATCGGGACACTTTTTTTCCTGTGACGATGATGAATTTGCATTCTTTCCTTCTGATAACGATATTACACTTGACAAAGAGATGCCATGTACACCCTGAGTTGGCTCAGCGCTAAACCGTTTCATAACTGGAATAAAATTGCGGAACGTTCGAACGATTGAAATTCCCATGATTGTATTTTTACAATGTTGGAACTCTACTGGGGTTACTTTTTTATGGAGATATATTTTTTTTTATGGAGAAAGTTATTATCTGAGACGAATCCGAAAATGAAAGTGAAAATTGTATAGTTCCTCAAAAATCAATTCAACGATTTCTCTCGGACAAACGCAATGCGACTAAGGGTCATACTCAATAGACGTTAATGGGGAAGGTTTTAAATACTTCCCCGTTATTATCCTCTTTGGGAAGTATAAAAGTCGTCATCAATTTGGAAGGTGCGAGAGATGAGCTTGAAAAATATTTAAGGTGAGAAGTGAAAGCATAGGCAGTAATTATATATTTATCAATTGATAACACAGGTCTCGGGTTATGAAAAATTCATTAAAAAAAATTAACTGGGCAATTTCGAATGTCTGAAGGAATTTCTATTCGTTTTTCGCCGGTTCAGAAAAATAGAAGGAAAAACATGGAAAAATTAAAACCGAATTATTAGCATCAAGACTTATTATTTATTAATTGGTAACATAGGTCATGAATAACTATTAATAAAGGGTCATGAATAATTTGTTCAAAAAATCGACGGCGATTCTGAATGGATACAGAAATTTCTATTACTTTTTCGTTGGCTCAGAAAAATCGAACGAAAAAACTTGAAAAAATAAAAAAAATTATAAAGGGATAGGTTGCCAATTATACATTCGTTGGACAGGAATTTAAAGTTACATTTAAGTGTAAATATCTGTTATTTGGCGGTGTAAAGAATATTTGATAGGCAGAATTATATATTATTTGGTTTTCGAATCGGAAAAATTCTATAAACCTATCAATAGATTATTAGTAAGACATGCCCAAAAAGCGAGTTACACCTGAAAAACATTCCAGGTGATAAGTGAAAACATAGGCAATAATTATATATTTATCAATTGATAACACAGGTCTTGGGTTATGAAAAATTCGTTAAAAAAATTAACTGGGTAATTCTGAATGTCTGAAGGAATTTCTGTTCGTTTTTCGGCGTCTCAGAAAAATAGAAGGAAAAACATGGAAAAATGAAAACCGACTTATCAAGACGTATTGTTTATTAATTGATAACATAGATCATGAATAATTATGAATAATTTGGTTAAAAAAATCACCGGGCAATCCGGAATGAATATAGGAATTTCTATTACTTTTGATCGTTTCAGAAAAATCGAACAAAAAAAACATGAAAAACTGCTCTGAGAGAAAAATATAATTTTGCCAATTATAAAGAGTATTCGATAAGTAGAATTATATATTTTTTTTCAGTGTTTGAACCGAAGAAATTCTGTGAATATCTCAGTGGGCTGTCATTAAGTAATGCACAAAAATCTAATTCTACTGACGTTTCCTGTAATTTTTCCTAAATAGAAATCCAATAGAACTCTAGCTAAATCGCTGGGTTTTTCTATTAAATTTTTTCATCCGTGAATATATGCACATAAACCAAGTGAATGCAAACTTTGAAATTAACGAGGTAATGACAGTGAAACCGAAAACAAAAACATGGAGGTCCCGTTCACTGACCACTACAAACGGAAATCCTACCATTTACCAAACACAGCCGCCTAATTTCCTCTAATGCAGTAGTGAAGTGGTAAAATTGTTTAAATTGCCGTATCTCGTGACAGAGTTGGCGAAGTATTTGCCCAGATGTAAGAGAGCGTTTGAATTTTTCGTAAGGACCTTTTTCTTAATCTCAATCTGAAAATCTCAATTGGCCTTACAAAAAAGATTTTGACAATAATTTTGCTATTCGCATTAATTTCATAGATACTCATTAAAAATAATTGAACTCAAATAGTCCAAATTGAGTGGAATAGTTTTTCCATTTCACTTCTGAATTAATTAACTCCAGTTTGCAATATGGAAAAAGAAAATCCTGCAAAATAAAAACTAAACAATCGTTTTTGAAAATATTAACAATCATGTAATAATAAATGTAATGAAATAAATTTTCTATTTGTCTCAATCTGCATAAGGTTCTCTAATCACCCAATGTAGGAACAAAAATTTAGTGAGAAAATCAGGCGTAATTAATGTCCTCACAATTATTTTTTGTAATTACTTTCCTTGAAGTCCCCAAATGGCTCGATAAGAAAGATTTTACCAAAAATTTTGCAATTCGCGTTAATTTCCAAGATATTTATTAAAAATCATTAAACCCTGTTAAATGGCCTAAGTTAATTTGAAAAAAAAATACTAAAAAATTCAAAGCTAAACAATGGCCTTTCAAAAATTAACAATCGTGTAATACATTTTGTATTTGTCTCGAATTGTATAATATTATCTAATTAATATTAGTAATTGAGAGAATTGAAGTCTCCATAAAAGTCCAAAGACAAGTCCCGGAGAAGTGCTGGGTAGAAAATATTTCTCTCGCCTAATCGCCAAAAAATTAACGAGCGTAATTAAATGTACTCGCAATTATTTTTTGTAATTACTTTCCCTGAAGTTCTCAATTGGCTGGACAAGTAAGATCTTATGAAAAATTTTACAATTTGCGTTAACTTCCAAGATATTTATTAACAATCATTAAACCCTGTTAAATGGTCTAAATGAATTAAAAAAAAAATAGTAAAAATTCAAAGCAAAACAATTG
>JAPYZN010001637.1:0-15349 GCA_030522865.1 Psyttalia lounsburyi | reverse complement strand
AGGACTGGCAGATTCCGCATTTCAGCCTCCCTAACCGCAATGTTGACGTCGATTGGATGCCATTTGCCGTGGTAATTACCCATTTCTTATTTTACTCTCTACTCCCTTGTTTCTCCATATTTCTCAAAAAGGCTCCTTGAAAATGTTCCTAATTTTCTCTAGTTTTTTTCAAATATATATTTATAATTCTTGGGGATCCACTCATTACAAAAAATGAGTTTCCAAATAGACGCATTTGTAGATTAAAAGATCAAACAAAAAAAATCTAGATAACGTTCGGCTGAAGCTACACCAGGCCTTAGTCTATCACTATGCGACAGTCCCGCAGTGATAGGAGTAAGAGTGGGGTGCGTATAAGTACAGCTGTATTTGAGTTCCCCCACTCCGCGACGCTCCCCTATCCGCACGACCCACCTCACGCTGTTCTGTTTTTTCGTGATGCTCGCTCAGTCTAGAATCCGACACGCCCTGCCGGGTCGAAAAAAGTTTCACTTCGAACATATTCTCTTGTTGATTCTGAAAGTCATGAAATCTAATGATAAATAGTCTCATTCTTGTATTAGTGTGAGAAAAGGAATCATTGCAACAGTATGGGAATCCCTTATTCTCAGAGAATTTTCAAATGACCGCAAGACTGGAAATTATATCCTTCTCATAATTTCTTATAGATACGTTACATTTAGTTTTTTATTTTCATCATTACATTTATTATAATACTTAGTTTTTTCCACAACGATCAGATACTTTAAGGTAAATTCTTTATACGCTTGAATTCATAATGAAAGTGTTCATTACACTACCGAAACACGAATTCAATAGGTGGATGTGATGAGTTATTACATTAAGAATTTATAGATTATCACAATTCGTCAAATAGGTAAATATAAATAAATAAATATAAATCCACTGCAAACTGAATAAATTTATAGGAAGATTCTTGCTGAAATTTATAGATTCTCTCGAAATAAGAGAATCAATTCCCACTTCAATTAAATTCTCAATTTGTCGAAAAGTTTATCCCTCAAAGTAAGGACAAAATAATTTATCCAGCAATTTTAATTTTTTTGAAATTGATAAGAAAATGTTATTTTGTGCGAAGTGAATCATCTTTCTCAAAAGTATTGTTTTCTCTTAGTGTCTAATTTTGTCTTTGGAATTTACGAAGATTCTTTGTGAACCCGAAGTATTATATTTTCTTTTATTTCCCCAATTGAAAAACTAATATTGAAAAATTTTTTTGTGAAGTTTGTTTAACTTTCCGATAGGAAGTTATTGTTTCCACCTCGAAAATGAAAATTTCTAATTCCATAAAATGTCGAGGTTTCATGACTAGTAGAAGCTCCCCTCATGATTTTGATAAAAATGTAGGTGCGTGTGTGTCTATGAGTGTGCGTATGTATCCACTTTTTTTTGCGAATACTCTCGAACGATCGCAGTGAATATGATCGCGATCGATAGGCCTTCACTTGGTGGAATCGGATTAAGTTGACAGACAAATCCCCCCATCCTTTTTTGAGTTTTTCGAAGATTCTACTCTGGCATTCAAAACTATCGGGAAGTTAATTATGTGGTCCCGACGGGCCGACCAAAGAAAAGTATAATGTAAATGTAGTGGGAGGAAAATGTGGTCCGCAAAATTACGTGTAACGATTTTGTTTTCTTTTTTCTTAGATCATTAAATACAACGATTAAGTTTTTCTATTTTACCATTGTTTCATTATACCAATATTTTTATACAGCAAGCCCACTGCAAGCCCCCTGTAATACTGACGATCAAAATTGAAAATTTCAAATTAACCCGCCGTAGATACCAGTGAACCAATAAGGAATCAGCGTGGCAGAGTTTCGAGATATCAATATATACCGATGTTGTCCTTTCTAGAGTAGGATTTGTGATTGTACCCACTCAACAAAAAACATCTTAATATTTATAATATTTATGTGTTTATATTCAGTACAAAGCTTTTATTATTTACATGATCATTGACTACTAATGATATGCAGTGAAAAATCCACTCTAAAGCGGTAATGGTTTTGCACAAAGAAAATATTTTGGGCGTTTCTTTTTTATAATAAACGTTGAATATTACACTTATCTGACAATCGATACTTTAATTATGTGAGAAAATTATTCTTCAAATATTCGATGATCAGACTCGAAACACTAATAATGTTAAATGTTAATGTTTAATGTTCATTTCCCAACATTTATGCGAAGTTCATCCGTCCAGAGCTGACGTATATTGTCCCTGATGAAATCTTTATACTCTCAGTAACACATTGTAAGACTTTTCATGATATTTCACGAGAATAGAATGTCGTCTGGCTAGCCTGAATGGACACATTTTGTGAGAGCGCCAGGGAATCCAAGATACCATGATATGGATGAATAAATGAATAAAATTCTACTCCTTTGCGCGTTCTCTCGTCCAAACGATCAAAAGCTTCTTCGGACTGGAATTGAGTTAAATAAGAATCAAATAAACCGCCATTGGCTCTTATTTTTTACTCTCATACATTTTTTCATTAGTTCTTTTTCTATTTCATTGTAAAGAGACACACTCAAAACAATCCAATCTAACTGCTTAACTTTGAAACCAAAACAAAAATGTTAGACGGATGGGTTAAAAGGAATGCTTGGAGGCATGAAAGGGGCAACGGAAACGGCAGTGCCAGACACCATTGGATGAAGGAGGGGAGGAGTGAGGGTTAGCTGAGTGAAATGTATAGATTTTGAGCCAAATGGGGGAAATGTCAGTGTCGCAAATACTGCGTATATAGAAATAGCCGGCGGTGTGCCAGATGTTGCCAACCGATGGAAATGTAAAACTGAGACAAGTCTCTGGAATAAAGTGGCTGAATTGAATACAACTAAATCTCTCGGTTGTAGTCGTGCACATGGTAAATGCATCCTGAGAGTTTTCATGTGAAAAGGTGGAGAAAATGTCGGCTGGAGAAAAGAGTATTTACGGATTGGACTGCTAAGGCATAATAATACAACTTATCATAATTTTGGATCATGTTATTTAAAGAGCAGCTATTTTTGAATGTTCATTAAAACGTTCGTTATGACTTATGCCAGTAACGTACTCGTTACTAGCATGTGTAAATCTACTATGTGTAAATCAAACTTTTATTTTGATTTTGAAAAGTTTGTCTCTAAAGGGCAAAAATTGATTATCTCTATCGTATTTATTATTTATTGGATCGAGCTAAATTTATATTTTTTTCTGCTATCAGCTGGGCAAAAAGGTTATTCGATCATGGGAAAATCCGTCATGTAAGCATAATTAGGTGCAAGAAACATTCAAACTCGGTTAGTTGTCCCTAACTTACCTGAACGTCATGTTCTCAATGGGAGCAATACATGGTTTGTGTAAATATAATTTCTTCAAATGTGAAATATTTCTTCCATTATATAATAAATACCTGTCTCATTTGCATCCGAAGTATGCACCGCTAAATGATTTTTTCCATACTGCTCTTCATTTTTCCTCGTCCGGGAATTAGTCCGGGTCCTTACCTGAACTCGAAAAAGTGAAAATCACTACAGAAAAATATCGTTATGTGGTTTTTTGACTCGCGTGGTTAGCCGCCTCGCCTACGGCTCGACTCATCAAACTCCACGCGAGTAAAAAACCCCATAACGACAGTCCGAAAATATACTATTTTTGCCTCTGAGTGATTAGGAAAAATGGGAATCGAGAACGATCAAAAATAGTATTTATCAAGGCTGAGTTAGCGGAGGGAGAGCGTCAATTTAAGTCTTGGGGTGTCCTAACGGATACTCTCGTAATTAATCGCTCGAGAAATGTTAACTCAATAGAAGCGGAACAGAAAGATTCAAAAACTGTGGTCAATTTTAATGGATGCGGAAGGCGCAAAATAGCAGAGAAAAATTCAGCAATTAGTGCAATTCAATTTTGTAGCCACGTGTTAATATGATTAGCATAGCATTCACCATCACGTAACGAGTACAACGTACAAAGTCTGACTAATGAGAGCAAATTAACTGCTCAGTGTCAGTTTAGCCGATATCCTACACGAGTCGCTAACTTGGCGGGTATCTTGTCCATGCCACTGACGTTTCCTGTTTGCGGTCAAGAATGCAAATTTGTCCAGTAACACTGTAGGACTGACATAGGCTATTTCCTCGAACTTGCCGAAATGTAAAAGTCCCTTTCAATCATGGGTGGAAAAATTACCCTTCCAAAATCACGAAATCTGCAGAAAATAGATGTTCAAAATTTCCAGTACTTGAAAATTTTACGTAATTTGGTATAGTACATTAGTAGAAAATTCGTCTTCTAAGAAATATGTCTTTACTCTTATAAGGTATTTCATAGCACAAAAATTAAGAAGAAAATAATATCTAGCAGGGAGAAAAGAATTCTTACGTTCAGCAATCTTATTATATGGAGAGCACAAGAAGAAAACGACTTCTCGAACCAAGTCTAGTATCTTAGGATTAAAATATTTTGCATTTGAGAGTGCCACATTGTTCTATGAATTGGTCCCACTAGACTTCATTTGAGAAAGAACATTCTTGTCATAAACACATTATCTTTGTCTTTAGAATCAGTCCTCAATTTTTTGGAGAACGTTTTTCTTTTCTGCGTGTGAGATGATATTTTTTTGTCCATTTTCGAGGGATACATTTCTTGATAGACGTAAAGATGTTCTTCTCAAAAACAGTTTTTCCCTTCGTGTATTCAAATGTAAAAAAATGCCTATATATATGAGATAAATATGTAAAAACAAAAAGATATATACATGTTTTGGCTCGATAAAAAATATTTTAGCTCTTGATATACTTTCGACTTTGGGCGACACTGCTTTAAAGATAAAGACAAACTCAAATTTCAGAATTACAGTATGCTGTTGATAGTAAGAGGATCCAGTGTGCAACTCTTCGAACAAGGCTTGATCGGTACCTCAAGATTTGCCCAGTATAAGTTGTTGCATTAAGTTACAACACTTCTCATCACTCCACTCACTTCCCTCCCATCACTTCTCAAATCTCTTTCGCCCACAAAGTTTCAACAGTAAGTTTATGCAGTGTGTTTTTCTTTCCTCTACAAATGTTATCGGAGATGAGGTTCATCAGAAGAGTACTCTTCATTACTGTAGCCAGCTCTACCGACATCTGGAAGCCGCAGAGGAAACACCATCCACCCCCTATTAATACTTCATTAACCAGTTTTTCCCCCGTTTCCCTCAGTTTTTTTCCACTATTGAAAAAGTTCAGCCCTGATAAATCAAAGAATTCAATCTTGAATCCCACAATTTATTTTTTTCCCCACATTTTTCCTTTTTATTCCGCAGAAGATCCTCTGAAAGAAGCTCACGAGGCGTATTTATCTGGCAGATACCTCGAATTCCGGGGGCTCATTCCAACCTCGCGAAATGCTGCTTCCTAGGTGGTTGAATGGGGGTGAAGCGGGCGGAAGGGAGAGGAAGAAAGCAAAGGGAAAGGTTTTAATTTTCCGCCCCGGTGGACTCTACCCCGCAATCAATGAGAATTCGAGAAAAGAGTGTAACGCCTCTCCCGCGTTGGTGCGGTTTATACTAGCGACGAGAAGAAATCTACGATCCGTTTGGACTGTCGCGACTACCGGCTTTGGTTATCCAATGGAATTGTCGAGGGATTGAGAGGGGGATGGAACTCGTGCTATTCGTCTTTCTCCAAAAATGATTCAGATATTCAAATACTTATCTCTTTAAATATCAGCCGGAAGAGTTATTGAAAGTCAATATAGAATGATAATACGCATGAATGACAACTTCAAACGAGGATCGAACGCGCACGTGGACGGCACATATAGATCCAGTATGACGTTAAAGGATGAATCACCCAGAGGGCACCCCGGCAGATTTCCCAAGCGATTGTCTCGCAGAGTCTCGAGCAGTCTCGTCAGACCATTCATCGGCTACGTGACGAGACTACGGAGATCAACCGGTAACACTCTCCCGCATACACCCTTCGTCGACCTTCCAGCTCTCCCTGATGCCTCCTACCCCTCCTTTCACTGTATAAAAAAGAGCTGCATTGCGTAGCTCCAGTGGGACCTTTTTCCCATTCCCATGTCAGCCCAGATCTTTGACCCTAGACTATAACTGATTGAAATAGCTGGGGGTTGAAGTATGTTCCGTCAGCTAAATTTGAGTAGAAAAAATGGAGAGAATTGTATGGAAATTGAGGTGGAAAATATTTCCACAATTTTTGCGTTATTAACAATTTAATAGGCCTTCTTGATTTTATTATCAAGCCTTTTTGTAATGTTATGATTATGATACAGTTAAATTGCATGCATTTTCACATAATTTCCTTTGGAATTTATAACCCTTTTAGGGCATTGAGAATTCAATCCGGATGAACCAGTTTCATCCAGGAGCAAATTTATCATTTATATGTATATATATAATTTATTATTTATTTTCAAATTCAAAAACTACTGAATATTGAGAGGTCAAAGAATATCTTTTTTGTAAAACTAAACAAATTTCATTATCGATGTCATGACTCAATTATTGTTTGATAGGTTGGGACTTCAAATTCTTTGTGAGAATGCATCGTTTGAATGTCAAAATATATACGACGAAAAATTGAATGTGGACTAATAAGGAATAAGAGGAAAGTAAATGAAATCTTTATTTTCATGAAAAGCCAACAGTACCTGGATATTAATGATCACGTCATTATTTCACAAACTAGTCGTATTATTATTATGATGGTTAACAAAATCGCTCATGCAGTCGCTCAATACAGAAATATACCAATACAAATACTCCAATATGCAAATCAAGCCGTTAACAATCGTTCGATACATCATTAGTATATTTCACCAAAGGACCCTTGTCCAAACCACCCGAGCCTAAGGCGAGCGTTATTTTGCACGTGGACAGGAATTCTTTATTTTACCGCTCAAGGGTAGAATACGATTTTTTTTTCCGTTGGATGGGGAGAGGCGAATTTCTGCCCGCGGAGCGGGCAGAAAGTAGCCTCTTTCCGCCCGGCGGTAAGAAAAATGTTATATACATAGCATGGAAAACGAATAATTGGCAATTAATTATTTATGAGACATAGCGAGGACCAAATAAAAAAATTAATGAATATTTTAAGCAACCCTAAACAAAAAAATTTTAAAAAAGGAATTAGGAATCCCAAAAGCATCTACCGGATACCATTCGTTACTACTTTATGCAAAGAAAATATCTGCAATACTAGTACGACTACTACCACTTTTCTCTTTTATTGAGGAACATAAATATTTCTAAAGAGACGCATTTGATCTAGTGGTTAGCATGCTCGCCTCAAGAACAAAGCGTTCCGAAGTGCAAGGTTTCGAATCCCGGCTGTGGAAAGATTTTTTGCTGTCGGAAATCAAAACTCAGCCTTTGGAGTCCCTAGTTATAAGCGAGCTAGCTAGAATCCAGGTAGAGGGAATTAGGCTGGGGTACCGCGTAGGTACAGGGACGGGAGTGTAAAAGACCGAAAGGTCATACCTCTGGCAGCGCGCATTTATTTATTTATTACATAAATATTTCTAAATATATTTATAAAAATTCAAATCACACCGGAAATCAGTAATTTACAAGCTACCCTTGCATATACGATATTAATAAACTCAAATTTAACTTAATAGTGATCAGTTTTAGATCAGATGCTAATCCACATGGGAATTGATTAGTTTTGCAAGCTTGGTTTTAACTCGGATGCCAAGCTAAAAACACTTGAGCCTACGCTAAAAATTATTGAGCCATTATTGATTAAAATAAAGGAACAAAAATTAATTCCTTTTCTATCATTTATAGGATTCTTTTAACTCCATTTACCACCCCAGACGAGTTTATCGCTGATAAAACTTGGTTAATTAACTGAAAAAAATACCGCTGTGACTGAGATTTTATCTTATGATCCCAATATTACTCAACCTACAATCGCACCTTACCACTGAACTAGCCACACTCATTCCGTGTGATTTCCAATTATGCATATGACCTTCATGTCAATTTTGTAGTAATATTTCGATTATTACTTTTCAATTATAATATACGGGATCCCGTTCCGTTTTCTTGATACATGCTCTTTCTCCCTCCTCACTCAGTACTATAATCCCTCTTATAAATACCTCCACAATAATGTTTTATTTGTAATTAATGAATTATTTATTATTATATTTTATTTATTCATTATTTTTATGCCTTTATTGTTCATCATCGGTCACCTGATTTTTCTCCCAGTCCCGGCCATGCTTGGTTCAAGGCCATAAGTTCAAGCTAGGAATTCCAAACTAGAAAAATGATTGGAATTATCTTAGTATCCAAGCTCGTGTTTCTTGTTTATAACTAGGCTTGGCTTCACAATTGTACTTGCATAGGATGGGGTGTCGTTACGACTAGGCTTTCCAAGCCTTCGAGTTACCTAGGTTTCGTATATTGGTGCAAGATTGATTGAAACTGCGGTGTTAGAGCTCGGAACACTAACTATGCACTGTCATCGGAACCACTTTGGTTTACCATTTTGTATTTGCCTAGTATCACCAAGCTTGATTGAACTATAGCATTTTCATAAGATCGAGATTGGCTGAAACTAGGAACTCCAAGGCTTGGTAGCCTAGGTAGATGCAAGCTTGCGAGCACGATCAAGCCTGAATTTCCCCACCTGGAAAGATGCAAACAGACATCCAGATGGAGATCAGATGAAGAGCAAAATTTGCGGCTCTGAACTGTGTACACTTCTAGTATAATCACTTTCAGGATAACTTTTCTTCAATATCAGTCCGCGATTATTATGGAGGCAACCTTGAGTGTTGAATTACCACGCGTTCGACGAGAAAAGTTTTCACCGATGGCCTTGGCCCACCGGATAAACAACCTACCACGCTCGTATTAATTAGAGAGTCTTCTATAATTCCGTCTCCGGGCTCCCCCTCTTCATCAGCGTTCTCTACTGAATATCAAAACCCTTCTCCCTCTCAACAAGTACCTGGCAGGGCTCGCCTTAAAGTACTGGGCGGCGTGGTCTGGTAAATTTAGTGGTCGGATTTCACGCAGCCCGGTTGGGAGTTTAGTCCGCCGTGGGGGTAATTATTCAAGCGGCATCCCACCGTTACCAGGGTTGAGTCATGCAAGAGTGCGAAAGAGGAATGGGCGTTGAAGAGGAATACTGCGTGTATGTATTTCGTCTCCACACCGCGTCATCCATCATTCCGTTAAAACGTTATGTATGGTATACATTGCAGTGTGGCTTGCCCGCGGATAATTGAGCATGTGGAGAAAATACAATCGCTCAACCTCCAACCATTTTCTATGAAAGTACACAGTGGAAATAACATAACCGCAGATACCGGCTATGGGAAATGTGCCCAGATAAACTATTCGGTTTTTCAGCATATTTGTTGTCTGTGATTATCTGTAGTGTTGATGTTTTTGAGGGGTAGAAACGTGGCGGGCAATTGAGGAAGAGAATTAACGGAAATTAGTGATGAATGAATAAGGAATGAACGTCATAACTTTTTCTGTTATTTTTTTTTCTTCATTCCGTCAATAGTATTCATAGAGTAATTTTCAATGTACATTGAATGACTTTCTATGCTAGGCCAGAAATTTACTGCTTATTGCTTCGCGAATTTAGCTTCGATAAGATGAGAATTCTGAGACAAAGGTATCAGGCAATATATTTAAGTTGTGCAAGATTACATATGTTTTGTCTCGTTAATCTTTTGTATCGGGCAATAAATGTGACCATGGAAATAGACGATAATGATTTTTATATTTTCGCACTTTGCAGATGGAAATTAACTGAAGTACTTTGATGAAGAGTGGATTTACTACATGAAACCTCCACAAAATAATAAAGATGTATAGTTTACTTGGACAATAAACTTACTGAGAAATGCATAATGACCTGAAGAAATGAGAGAAAACTTATTATGTGCTTTTTTAATTCCGGAGAATTATTATCTCGGTTATCCTCTTCCATATTTTATCCAATCGCCTAAAGTAATAAATAAAAATTGCTTATAACTCAGGGATACAATATGATAAATAAGGGGGGCGACGTATCGTAATCTCCGCTATGGCCCTATGAAACACGTTCGTGGCTAGATTCTATCCGGGAAAAATTTTATCCAAGTAGTTTTCTGAGTGCAAATGATAATTTCTGAACTAATCGGGTGCCTCAGAAAAGTCCACTGAAATCTTCTCCTCATACTCAACCAATATATATTTTGCGATGTAGTTGTCACATTTGGCTTATCCAATTTAGTACATCCAGTACGAGTCAAAGATAAGTTGCGGCATTTCTGATTTAGGGGTTATTCATGCAGTGTTATCCCCATTCATTCTATTTTTCGGACTTCTTCACATAGGGATAATAACCGTGAATGATACTGTACATTTAAGCCTACTCTGGGATTCGTTGAAGAAAACTCGGCGACTATAAATCGTCCTCACGTGTGAATTATCGTACAAATTTTTCTTTGACTCTCTCCCTCACTGTCACATTCTGCCCCTTCGTCTCTTTGTCTTGTTCTTATACCGTGGCTATATCTCCAGGGGCGACAAACGTGGACACTAGCACTAAGATTGAACACGGGATGTGGTACGAATTATCGTGGAGCGTTGAATTAAATATAAATCGGGGGGTGCATGATCACAGCGGCCACTACTGATGTCGGCAAATCCCTCACGACGAAGGGTGCATTATTAATCAAATATATGGGAAATATTGCAAGTAAGATTTTCATATCTTTTCTGAACAAATAATTAATTCTGATCGATATTATTGGGATTATACAAACTCAATTATTATAATCTTCGTCATAGATATTATTACTAACATGGGAATATGGATTTCTCAAGTTATTTCAATTTATTCATTATTGAAGAAGAAAATTGTACGGCACTTGACTAACCGAAAAAAAACTGTTTTAAGAAAAACGTCTTTATGACGATCAAGAAATTTAACGCTGAAAAACCAATAAAAGAATCATCTTATACTGAAAAAAGAAAAAAGTTCTCCGAGAAATTTTATACTTATTCCAAATATAAAGATAATTTATTCATAGTAAGAATGTACTTGTTCGTATTGAGCCTAGTTCCATTAATCTGGTAAAAAATACTGCAGTCTGAAATCCAAAATATTGTAATACAAAAACCACGACTTGATGCAAGATGTTGTTTTCTTCTTGTATGCAATGCTTCTCATTTCTCAAACAAATATAAATTATCTTCACGAAAGACTTCTTTCCTCAAAACCAGATATTATTTTCTGGACAATTTCTGAGTTGAGCATTTCTTCATAAAAATAAAAAAATACTTCTCAAAAAATAACTTTTCTCTCCGTGTCGAATATGCCACTATTGATACTGCGAAAAATTAAAACATTAATGATGTTTTACTGTTCACACCGACAACACAAAATTTGACAGCGATGGAATGCTAACTATATCAATATCGAAGATTACGACAATGTTAATACACAAATGGTTTATCAAACCAGAAATCATCATAAGATCGTTAGGACCAAGGGCATATATCCTTGATGCAATTGGGAGGCGAGGTGGTCTTGCAAGTCTCATGCCAATATAATGATACAAGTAGAACCACCAAGGCATGTATGCAGGGTGTAGAATATTGAGTTTACATTATCTACCTCGGGTGTCGTTAAAATTACGATATTGGTGTATCGATATGCCGGTGGGCCCTCTTGCCTCTCTCTGTTCCTTCGCTCAACATCTTCCACTTGGAAACATGCTTTGCATAAAAAAATTTATCAAGCAAACTCTCAAGAAAGCTCTAACGGCTACCACACATGTAGACGCTGCTCAAAACCATTTGCATCACATAATGCAGTCTTCTTATATCCTGCTCACAATCCTTTGTACTCTTGTAGTTGATAAGAAATTTTATTCTAATTCGCATGTCAATGGAATTTATTTCCATTGCCGTATGGAATTTCCAATACATTTTTATTATCTGGCGGAAGGAGGACATTTTATTTCGTCCGAAGAATTGGATTATCTGGCACCGATCCACTCAAAGTCATTTGCGTACGAAAAAGGTGCAGATAATATTCCGGATTCCATGGATAGTCCTCGCATACCTCTGGTATTGACCATTGACACAACTGTTGAGTGAATTTGGCATTTCATTGCAGAAGAATGGAAATCATATTTTTCTTATGATGAGTCAATTCCTTCCGTTGGTATTTGTAGTATTGAATTGATGCTGATATTCGATGAGTGTACTCAGTATTTAATTACGTGACATAATGTTTTTTTTACGTCACATGCTTTTTAATTTTTGAATGCTTTAATCGGCGTGATTGCTTGAGAATAACTGAACAAAATTGCATTGCTTTTCCGCACTGTGACCAACTTGCAATAAGGAAATCTCAGAAGGAGAACAATAGGAGTCCCGACTCATTGCTCGCGTCAAAATTCCTATGCCAAAAAAAACACGACAAACTTCCCATAACAAATAGCATCGGCAAAAAAACTATGCGACAAAATTCCCACGGCAAACTTATCTTCCGCCAAAACTCCCACCACAAAAATATTATCATTTTTATATCGAAGAAGGGAATTAATAGAGGGTACCATATTCTTGTAACTTTTACTGGAATCCATCGAATGAGATTTGGAATACGTAAGATGAGATCAGAGAACATTCTAAATATAAATTTTAGCGAAAAATTTTACGAAAAAAGTGGATAGTCCAGGCCGGGATTCAAACCCGGGACCTTTCGATTATGACTGAGTGAGCTACCCGGCTTTTAGCGGGAATTTTGTTGCAGAAAGTATTTTGATCTGAGGTTTTTATAGCAGAAAAATTTCTTGACGGAAGTTATTGGAAGGAAATTATTACATGAAAATCATGCGGCCGGAATTTGGATACGGAAAATGAGCCGAGTCACTAACAATCCTGTAAAAGTGGACAGTTTTTGCCAAAGGAAAGCTCATTTATCAGTATCGTCATTCTTTAGATGAATTTGCTTTAATTATTCAAAATCGTAAAATTTTTCGATTTTTTTGCTGTGAATTGATTGGCTAATTTCAAGAACAAAAATCAGCATTAATTTGTATCTTCGGAGGCTTCAATCGGCTGCGGAAATAGAGTTTTCAAAAGGAGAATATGGATTATGAAACACGTAATAATGAAATGGAAACTAGACTGAATTTTTGGGCCAATGGTTGAAAGTACTTTCTCAACCATTTATATCTGGTGAAAATTTAGTTACATAGAAATCGTTTGATTCTATACTTTAGAGCACATGAAAAGTATTTTAACAAATTTCGAATATTTCTTTTCGGACATTTTATCGATTTGTCTCAACAATCATTAAATTCTCCTGCTTTTGGGATTTGTTACAATCAATATCTCAAAAGTACGCATGAACAAAATCCCCAAAATTTTCGGAATGGTTTCGATATCCTCAGTGATATATAATCCAAAGTTGATGGTCTTTTCACGTTGTCAAATTTCCACCAGGTATAACTGACTGAGAATGCACCTTAATCACTTGTGTTTTGAAACCCTCTTCTCGTGCGTTTTGCACAACCATTGATCATCTCAGCAATCTGATAATTAAGTGATTTTTTTATGATCTGCAAGGATTTTGGACAAAATAACGTGAAATTAATACAATTACAGTAGTTGGTTGATTTCACTGAACTTTAATAGAATCTCTGTGATTTCAGTTTAAAGAGACTCAATGATTTTGCCAGCGATTGATCCATCTTCATATTATGATCTTTCATTGAGCAAATCACCTTTTTACGGGAGAGCCAGATGAAAAAATTTCCGTACACCATGTGGTTTTTCGTGTGCCAAGTATAAATCAGAGAACCCAATTATCCTTTTGGGTTCCAAGGGGTGAAGAGATGGGATGAGATTGGGGACCATAATAACGGCGGTCGAATAAAATCTAACAATACCGACAGTTATTAGAGAAGCTGGTCCATTTCGTATCCGTAAGCCGCTAATTAGCTTGCCAGATGGACGAGTAGTTTGTGGTGCACTGCCTCAGTTAGCCAATAACTTCCCATCGCATATATCGTGCAATTGTACTTTGGAGATTTAGTACCCATACAAATTCACCACAATTCTAATTCCTCACAATTCTTCACACTAATTCTTCACAGTTCTAATTCTGTGGTGACATATTTTAATACGCAAACGTTAACCTTTCATGGTTTATAATTCAAATAAAGTGCTTTATGACTTTTGATGACGGAAAACATCAGAAATTCTGTTTCTAAAAGTTTGGTACCAGTTTGGCACAAAGTTTGGTACCAGAAATCTCTTTGTCTATTCACAACTGTTGAACAAAAAAAATGTGGAAAAATTTTAGTCCGATTCTTGTTAGGATATTCAGCGAAATGACTTATATAATTTGTCCGCTTCGTATTTGGTTTTCGTAACACCCTTCGGGTTTTTACGATTTGTTTCCATATTATCCCCCACTCCCTGTAACGCATGCGCCAAGAGACGAGGGAAAACCCATAATATCAACTCAAAATTTTTCCCTTCAAAACTGAAGTATGGCTGGGTTAATTTTGCTTGCATGTTGTGGGAAATGGAACCTTCACCTCCCCTTCCCTACTGAAGATATATAAATTATATAATTTTAAATAATTCAAATCAACGTGCAGTAAGTTATAAACAAACTTCATTTAGCCTAGCGTTCGCGATGGGGACGCGGCTGATATGAACCCCACAAGGTGCAAAATGGTGTACAATGGTGCTCATTTGTCATCCATCAAGCCAATTTAGTCCAACTTGATTTTATTGTGAATTTTCCTTAGTTTACGTCACGGGTAAAAATATATCCGTCTTTGGAAGCTCTTTCAATTAATTTTTGGAAGATACTTCAAAAGATTATGTCAAATATCTTTTTGGGTAACCAAAAAGATCTTTTCGTCCCTGGCGCCCGAAAAACCGCGATCTAACCGAACGGAGTGAGGGCCAGAGCCGAAAAATATTATACGTCACTCGGCGATAAAAGTATTATCTGATTCATGTGATTATAATCCTGGCCTTCGGCTCGGATTATAAAGCCACATTCGTCAGATAATACTTTCATCGCCTGGTGACATAATGTACTATTAGAAAATTATAATATGCTCGTGCAGGACCAAAATCTTCGTCTCTTGCAGTCTCTCTGAGCAATGACACCTACAGGTACCTATAGGTACTGAAGAATTTTGCAGATCAAAAAGTTAAAAAAATTTAATTTTCACTCAACGCTCCTTTTCTGAACTTAATAAATTCCATTTCACTCAATACCACCGTTTTCGGACCTAAATAAGCGATAAATACAAATTAAAAATTTTCTATCGGA
>JAPYZN010001636.1:0-15361 GCA_030522865.1 Psyttalia lounsburyi | reverse complement strand
ACGCCCCGGAGACACGTACCCCAAATCAGCACTGCAGAATCCGACTCATAGTTTGTGGATTCTTGAACGAGAATTGGAGGACTACGGTGGAACCACTGAGCATCCTGACAGCTTTGTGAGACCGACGAGCCCAATGGACCGTGGCTGACTGAAGGACAGGCAGTGATTATTCTCCCAGAGATTGGCATTCATCTCATCAGTAGTGAGTCATTGATTCTCCTCCCTTCCCCACTTTTGTTATTGTCGAAATATTATCTTGTATTTTTCAGTCATTTTCCCCAACCGTGAGCCAATTTCATTACTTTATTTTTGTCCCTTTCTTTTCGTACCCCCTATTAAATTCAAACCCCTTTTATTTTGATGATGCGGTAAATTCATTCAGTGGAAACGTTATATTGATATTTGGTTTATTTGATACGCTATCTTGCGCACGGCCTGTTGCCTGGCCTTACCCCCTTTTCCTCTGAGTTAGTTTTGCTGGCGAAAATAAAATAGAGTCCAATTATTATTTTGTCAATTACTTCTTGTAAAAAGCATTCATTCACTTTCTGTACTAAATATTATAATATTAAATTATCATTCACATTTAATAAATTTTCCCTCTTCTTATTTCGCGACCCTCTTATTAATTTGTTTAATATATATAATAATTTAATCGACAGGTTGTAAACGCTCTTTGAAAATGTTCCTAATTTTCTCTAGCTCTTTTCAAATATATATTCATTATTCTTAGAGATCTAGTTAGTACAAGAAATGAGTTTCCAAATAAATGCCCTGTAGATAAAAAAAATCAAAACAGAACAATGTAGACAACGTGCGGTTGGAGGTACACCGAGGCCTTCAAAAAACAATTATTCTTTCACAGTTAAAGCCTCAAAAAGTTTCATTATTGTAGCGTGTGGTTACCCATGTTTTTTGTTTCTCAATTAGAGAAAAAGTAGAAAAAGGAGTAGAAAGGAATTTGTGAGTAAAGGTTACTCACAAGAGGGTCAGACGTGTTGGATGGGTTGATTGTGTGGGAAATCGCTGTGGATCAATTTTGTCTTCATCCTTGTTTGTCCCGGGCCTGTGTCTTTGTAAACATGTGTTGTCTTTAGGACCGGACACCACGACGTCCACGCCGTTGTTTCCAGGTCACGCAAAGCGTGGTGAGGCATGTATTTTTTTGAATTTGCGACACCCAACGTGGTTATTTTCAACACATGGAGGTTTAGAATAAACATTAGAGCCCTGAAGTTATCTAACCAAGGTTCAATTTTAAGGTCTAGGGGGACTCATACTAGACATTTACCTTTCTGTTAACCTCTATTTATGATCCAGATAATAGAAAAAACTGATTCACCTGTTTTTAAACTTGATCTGAGAAGTGTATGCCGCGCAGGAGTCGTGATACTCGTATAATCTACCCTTGGTAAATGCTGATCGGATCCACTTCTTGGCATAATTCTTCCACTCGGCGTGTGCTGAGAATACCCGTAACTCTGTGATTGAGCTGTGAGACGTGTTCCTACTGACTGCATTCCAGTACCGGCTGACATCCTTCGGCTACCATTTGTCGGCATCACTGGACCCGTGTAGAATGAATGGACCTATACCATGGAAGTTAATTTAAACATCGATTCCTTAGTGCAAAGAGTGTATGAAAAATTATCTAAGAATTTGTGAGTATTTTCGATGTTATTTTTCCACGTCATTCGTTTCTTGTTTAACTATGAAACGTTGCATAATTTTGCCTGTGAGTGAAAATATATATCTATATATTTATATACAGTTGTTTCAGTTAAGAAATGTCTTTTATCATGTTTTTCATTGTATTGAAAAGTGTCTAACTCCAAGATTTAGATTAAATTGGTTTGACTCATTTGAGTAGAATACACGATTGTTTCCGACCGTCTGGTCATACAATCACGACAACTCGTTTTTTTGCTTCAATGAATGTTACAATTTGAGGTGAGTATGCTCCAATGGTCGTTAATAACTCAATAACGGTAATTTCTCAATCTGAAGCAGCGGCTCGGCACGCGAAAAATGGATTTAAATTTTCCTGAAGAAGTTTAATAAAAGCAGGACTACTACACTGAGAGAAAAACGTACTTTTGGCTGAAAAATTAATTCTTTGTCCAAAAGTTTTTTTTTACTATCACATAATTCTTGAGCCAATCTTTTTCTTTTGTTCCTTAAGTATTTTTCATTGTCTAGAGAAGGAAAATTATAAGGTTTTTCGTTCCCTGGACAACGTGCATACTTAAGGGACACGAGAAAAAGATTGGCGCAAGAATGATGTGATATGAACCAAGAATTAATTTTTCACCCCAAAGTACGTTTTTCTGTCGGTGTATGAATAAATGTGTGCAGAAAATACTTCTGATGAAATGAAACTCAAAACATTTTCATTTCAAAAGTATGCGTCTACTTGAGAAGTCATGGGGAACAAATTTAATACTGTGATATTACGTTTCTAAGTGATATTAATGGAGCATTCAAGCAATAGCGATATAAAAGAATAAACGCAATATGGAATTTCATTAGAAGAATTTCAATGCCGAGAGGACTATAATGGACTAACTTGAAAAAATTCGAGAATTTCAAGAAAATTCTTTATACCGTTTTAGTTTCGTAAAGATTCAAATTTGTTGTAGAATTTCACCCCGTGTACGATAATTTTTGAGAAAAGTTTTTAATATTGTTGTAAACAACTTATTTTTCATTATATTTAGACATGTTCAAGTACTTTGAGTGTTTAATTTTATACAACCAGTTACAACTAAATTAGCGCTCTATATTTTTTTAATCGTAGTTTCCTCACCGAAAATACTCGTTAGCACAGAGAATGCCACAGAGGATCAAAAATGATGCAATGAACTGAAAGGATGGAATATACATAGGAAAAACTTCAATGAAAATTGTTCATTCAAAACGTAAAAATAATGAGAAAGCTTTTTGGCTTACATAAAAAATGAGGGTGACACGCCACAGATAGGTCGATTAACAATATTGATCTTGACATAATTTGTATACAAATATTCAAGATTATAAATAACATACGGTTCAACGAGGTCTAGTTATTTTTTATCAAGCATTGTTTTTACTTATTGATTTTTTGTTTTTCATTATTTACCTTCGTGAAATCCTGGGCAATAAAAATGTAGCATTCATTGAGGACACCGGAAATTAGTTCATTAGATCTCGTTATTTGTGGGTAAGCACGGATGCATTTCAAATAGTTCAAATAATTGGAATTTGCAAGACATTAATTCACTCATTTCCCTTTCAGAAACTGCAGAAAATGTCTTTCAATATTACGAAATACGTATTCAGTAATTCCAATCATTTTTGAATGATCAAACAAATACAGAATAACGACATAGAACGGAATTAATTATTACAGCAATTATACACTTGAATGATTAGTGATCAATGAATTAATCCTAATTGGAAAATCATAAGAAAATTATTTTTATCTCCTAGCTTTAATTCACGAGATTTGATCAAATATTCGGTAAAAAAAATGGAGGGTTATATTCCTGATAATTTTCATTTTGTCAGTTGTCACCATAGTGAGACACTAGGAAAATAATGGTATTAAACGGTGCAGACAGAATTTTTAGAGGGTGCTCTGTATCAACATCGTCTAGGACATCTAGTTCAAGCCAAACCTGTGATCAATGCATCATTAAAACAACGTTAACTGTAACTATGCATGTATTTTAAGAAAATTTTTTTTTTTTCAATTTGTCTCTGTAACAAAATTACCTTTCTCAATTGTAGTATTTAATAAGTTCGTATTAATATAGTCGTCATCAAAGTATGCCATCAACTCAATTTCTATTATGATTTTTTTGAGTAAACGTAATTAATAAAATATATTTTTTTTGTAATTTCTCCAAAATACCGAACATTTAATAAGTTGAATAGAAAGTACTAAGAGTTTCCGTTTGGTGAACTTTATTTTAACGGCAAAAAACATTCAGTAGTCTTTTAATTTCGTATATATTGTAACGCGATTGTTGTCGTTGCTTGGTTGGATTGAAATTCTCAGAATAACGAATAGAAACACCCGTCCTAAAAGATCGTTAACTTTTCAACATGAAACGAATGTGATCCTATACCAGATGAGAGATATAGAGAACTGTCGTTTTGGGTGGAACGCGCTCTCTTAAGCGTTTGAAGACGGCGAAGTAGTGTAGGGCCCAACATAGCTGAGATCTCGTGGCAGTCGAGCGTGGACGCCCGGAGCGAGAGGTCTGGAAAGGCCTCCCTCCGAGTACGATCGAATCGTGGCTAAAATAGCTCTGGTAGAGTGAGGACACTCCACGTCGGGTGGTGAATAACCACTGCAGGGGAGTATAGGGGGATCACCCACAAGTGAAATGGGGCTTCCCCGAACCTCGAAGTGACGATTTTGAGTTTCTGGCGTGTGTCGAGCCTCAGTGGCTAGTCCGCGGAATATGGGCCCGTGGACCTGGAGAGGATGGAAGATATCCTTCCGGTTGGTTCGACTATACACCCGCGAATTAGTGTGCGCAATGGCCGCGGCGTGTGATGACCGTAGCATAACGACCGTAGATCCACCGTGATCGGATCAACCTCGTGTTATCCCAGGCCCTGAGGGGTGCCGGCTGATTTGCGAATAGTCCTAACCTCCTCCAGATTAGAAAGAACCTGGAGGATAAATCTCTCCGATGTGCTGAAAAGCCCTCGGAGAATGTCGACAATACTTTTCCAGTGAATAATCATACTGAGAAGTACGATTTACGGCCTGAAATAGCGGCTCTAATGCTCGGTGCCAGCCAAACCTTTACGGTAGGTTTGACAAAAGCCGGCCTCTGAAGCCCGTGAATGACGCAGAATAGTTGACAGTACTTGACGCAAATGATCCCCTTCTGCTCCAGTTCCATACAGTAGAAGTGTTTCGTGTCGATATGTTTCGCCAGATTGCTGGGTCCTCCATTCCTCAAGAGGTTTATGCAGCTCTGGTACACAAGAGTTGGCTCCGTTTGTTCTTCATCGATAAATACCAGTATCGAATACCAGTACGAGTGCTGACTCGCTTGATGAATTGGTGACGCAATCTTGACGTTTGCTCCAGTCGATTGTGCCACTGAATCGTTTGAAAAGATATCCACTATTCGACTTTCTCGTGTCCTTCGAGGCTGCTCAGTTGGCATCAGCATACCCAACAAGTTTTCCTTCTTCTGATTGCTCACTAAGTTTCAATTCATAATAATTAATAGTGTGCTTTTGGGGACCTGCAAATACGTTGCAGCTCGTTCCAGCCGGTTTGCCTTGGCTCCTTCATTTTCTGGCTCAGGATAGCGACTGCTGCTGCGATGTCTGGTCTTGAATTTACTGATAAATACAACAGTGTTCCAATCAGTCTGTGATATGAGTCGTTGACGAACTCTGGTGAATTTATTCTTGCCTTCTCATATCCTGGATCCATTAGATATGTCGATTCCTTTGCTTCCAGTAGCTTTGTTTTCCTCAAAACCTTCTGGATGTAGCTCTTCTGGCTGAGGTAAAAATTCCCTTCCTCATCTCTTCTTATCTCGACTCCCAGATACATTTTGGGTTCGCCGAAACCTGTGATAGTAAATTCCTTATTCAAGGCTGCCATGATATCCTCGATTCTCTCGGTTGATTTACTTACTATTAGCATGTCGTCTACGTGAACTGCTAAATAATCTTTTCGTGTTATCTTGGTACGATATAGGCATCCGTCTGCTATACATGTTTCGAATCCTAGGTTCTCTAATACTTCGGTTAACCTGTCGTAGCATGCTTTGACCGATTGCCTCAATTCGTAGAGGCTTTTATTTAATCGACAGCCCTATGAAATCTTCCCCTCGTCGATGTAGCCAGGTGGTTGCCTCATATAGATAGATGACCTCCCTTAGTTTTCAATTCAAGAATGCCGTCTTGGCATTTAAATGTCTGATCTTTAGACCTCTTTTCCCTGCTTCCGACAATGACATCCTCAAAGTTGTGTGTTTAATGATTGGGGCATACACCTCGTCAATGTGAAAAACCTTGCGCTGCCAATCGTGCCTTCTATCGATCGGCTCCTCCGTCAGCGCTTTTCTTCACTTTGAATACCCATTTGCATCCAATGACTTTCTTTGCATTTGGTACAGGTTCCAAAGCCCATGTCATTTTTGCGAAGTGATTTGATCTCTTTATCCATCGCCTGTTTCCACTGAGCTGCGTTTAATCCTGTCATTGCCTTCTGCCACGTGGTTGGTTCATCGGTAGGGTTTTCTTCTTCCTCGCTCAGCTCTTCTGTGATGATTTCTTCTCCTTTTTCTACGCGCTTTCTCTTGAGCCTTTGGATTAATGGAATATCTTCTTCGTCTGATTCGGTTGTTTCATTTGACGAAAATTCCCCTATCGTCTGCTCAGATTGTCCACCTTTCTTCATGTTCCCTCCATGATTGCTTTTCTATGGTACTTTCGTTTTCTTCTTCATCGTCTTCTTTGTCGTTCGTCGACACATGCGGAACAAGCACGATGTTGGGCTCCGGTAAGTGTCCCCTCTTTTCCTCATCGCCTAGTCCAAATTTCACCTTATGTCGACTGGACTGTCTCTCGTTCTCGATGAAAATTACGTCTCTGCTCGTGATCACCTTCCCTGTGTCCTGCTCTAACAAACGACATATGCCTTCAACTGTAGTGAATAACCAATTAAAATACTCTCACGTGATTTTTCGTCTAACTTCCCTCGTTGTTGCTGCTGCTTAAGAGCATAAGCGCGACATCTATACACTCTGAGATGGCTTATGTCTGGTTTGATCTTGAAGAACAATTCGTGGGGCGTCTTCTCTCTCACTCTCGTCGGCAATTTGTTGTGGACATATCCAGCTGTGACCACTGCCTCACCCCAGTACTGATCACCTATTGCTACATCAATCAGCATCGTCCTGGTGACCTCGATCAATGTGCGATTCATCCCCTCCGCCACTAAATTGCGCTTTGTTCAATTGTGTCGACCTGTCCGCGACAAAATCTTTGATGACCCTTGCTGCACTTGACTTTTCTGTCAACAAATAAGCGAACACATAGCGGCTGTAGTCATCTATCAGAGTCATCAGATACCTCCGCCCTCCAACTGTCCTCGTTGGCAGTGGACCACACAAATCCATATGCACCAGTTGCAGAATTTCTGTCGTCTTACTTTTCGATTCCTGGGGAAAAGGTTTTTTTGTTATTTTTCCTTGTATACAACTTTTACAAACTTCTAATTGGCCACACTTTGTCATATGCATCCCCTTCATCAATTATTTGTCGAAAAGTGTATTTATCACATTAGCATTACGATGTCCTAGCCTGCGATGCCATACATGGATGCAGTTAGTTCCGTGGCTGGATGCGCTGCATGCACGCTCTGTTTTTCCTTCCCTCAAAACGTACATGTCTTGCTTAACATCCGCGACTGCTACCTCCTGACCTTCCTTTCCATAGACCGTGATCATGTCCTTCTCGACCACCATTTTGTACCCCAAACGATCCATGACTCTCATCGACATCAACGCTGATCAAATGATTGGCCATATAAAACTTCATTTAATTTTAATCCCTTCGTTCCTCCAGATAGCTACCAGTTAGCTGGCACGTGACGTCCCCTGATCCAATTCCACAGACGTCACTGGTTTGTTGTTTCGCAACCTTGACCTTCGATTTATATTTTTGATCCAAATGTTGAAAAAAATTATCGTCGCTGGTCATATGCCTTGTTGCTCCTGAATCTAAAATCCATTGTCTAAATTGGCCAGTATTGATTTTTGACACGTTCGCTGAATGAGCTTGTGTTGTTTGATTGTCGTTTTCGTCTGTGTATTCCTTGGCTTTCCTCGCTTTGACTGACCGTTTGGTTTGTTGTTGAGATTTAAATTTCGGACATTTCCATTTCTTATGTCCCTTTCGATGACAAATAAAATATTCTACCTCTGAATGATTCGCTTTCATCGCTTGTTGTGGCGACCCATCCGATAATTTCCGGCCTTGTCGACGTTTGTGTCCGTTAAGGAGAATGCTACGTACCAACGGCATGGTTAACTCGTCATCGGATCAAGTATCCAACGCTGTTACTGTTCCACTCCACGACTCGGGGAGACTTATCTCAGGGAGACTTATCTATCGTAGAATCATCGCAACCTGCAAATTCTCTTCCAATGTCTGTCCCAAAGACGTTAGTTTTTCGACTAGATCTTCCATCACTTGAAGATGTTCTTCCACATTTCCACCTTCGGCTAAACGCATACAGCAAATTTCCCTCAGTACCATGACTTTGCTGGTCAAGGTCCTTTTCTCATGGTGTGATTTCAACTTCTCCCACATTGCCTTCGCTGTGTTAAGTTGACGAATCATGCCGATTTGACCTCGCTTGACCAGTAGCCCGATGAGTCCCTGCGCTTTTCCATCGCGTTTTTCCCATTGTGAAGTCCGTGAATTTTCCGATGGAATGTTTTGCAAAATTACGTCCCACACTTCGTCTTTCATCAGCAGCATTTTAATGTCGAATTTCCAGGTTTGATAATTGCTGGAATTTAGTTTCTCAATTCGAAACGCACTATGAGATTCTCCCGTTGCCATTTCGAAATTTAAACGATTCCAAATATCACAAAAAGTTTTTTCACTTCACGTCGACAATTTTTAATATTTTTATTAACTAAAAAACTCGACACTTCTTCCCTAACTACCAATTAAGTGCTCATTAAATTTATTGAACGCCCCATAACCTATTGGATTTATTAAGGAGGATAGAATGTGAGTGTGAAAGATATCTTGAATAATAACACCTGTGTACCATATATTCGACTGCTCTGTTCACTTGATGATATACGACTGACGATTTAAATACATTGACTGCTTTATTACAAGCGAGTAAGTCAGTGTTAGTACACAATTAGGCAGAAGGCCTCATGGTATTGAATATCCATGTTCAACACTATCTCCCTTAGATTCCGAGATACCGTCAAATAACGAAGTCACGTTACAAATTTATTTTTATTTAAAAAATGGAAATTTTTGTAATGTACAGCAATATCCATCGTATTTTATGATTTGTAATATGTAAACTATATAAACAATCCCGTAATCTCGTCATTTACGATATCTCAATCGCGAAAAATACAAGAATGAGATATTGTATATTACAAGATTCGAACACCGTAAATTACGGGATTGGAACAACGTAAAATACGGGAAAAGGCTCGTAATTTAGGATCTAAGGAAATAGGAAATTACCATTTTTTTTAAATGGAAAATTATGTTTTCAAATCTCGTGTTTCACAAGAACCTTTCTCTGTCTCATTCATTGGCTCTATTAACTCATGGGGGCCCGCTGAACGGAATTGACCTCTACCCTTATCAGACTTATTTTCATCTCCTGGTAAATCGGGAGGACATTCAGGAAAAATCCAATTATTTTCCTGGACAAAATTGATCTAGAACTAGCACTATAAGATGGCCCTCAAAATGTCTTGATTCAACCCTAGCGATCAAGGAAATAAATGTCCCTTTTAAAAAATTGATTTTTCGGTCATAATATTTTTTGAAGAAAAATTGTTTTTCTTCTAGAAACAATAATAATAATAATGAAAATATCCAGTTTTTTATTCGTAGGCTTGAGTGATCATTGTCGCCTAGGAGTTATAAAAGAAAACGGAGTTGTCATTTATATGGGCCACACCGATTACCACCAATAACAATTGCGTGCGATAGCTCCGTGGTAACGCGTTAGGGTGGAACTCCATCAGTTGTAGGTTCAAAACCATTTCCGATAGAAAATTTTTAATTTGTGTTTATCGCTTATTTAGGTAGGAAAACTATCGTATTCAGTGAAATGGGATTTATTAAGTTGAAAAAAGAAGCGAGACTCCGTATGTTTCATCCTGGGTTCCAGCGTCATCTTCGGTAGATCTTTAATAATAAAAAACTGTCTTCCGAAAAGCTTTCCACAATTTCTTCGGGATATCTTTAACAATAAAAATATATCTTCCGAAGAGCTTCCGGTATTATATTTGGAAGATCTGAGTCTTTTGAAGATTTTTTTGGGTCACCAAAAAGATACAACATTCCAACATTCTCCAACATTCATATGGAACATTTTTTCATTTAGCCCTTTTTTCAGGAAGTATTGAGGTGCACTGTTTGAACTGGGTCACCCGGTATATAGCAAGATATGAAAAATTAATCCTACTACTTCAAGCATTGTACTCGGAGAAGATCATGAATATTTCTATTATTATTCGAAAAATGAGAGTCCTTTGGTATATTATCTGCCACTTTGATGTGATTTCACTAACTTCTCATGACCACTTTACAACGGTACCAATCGATACTCTCTCAAAAAATTATGAAAATAATTTTTTTTTAATCCCCTTCCATTCCCTTAAAAAAGTTATTCGTTCAAAGGTATTAAACCATTCCACCGTGTAGCTGGCAGAACGAACTTTTTTTTTAAGCCAACTTTTGTATCTATTTTATTCGACTGATTCATCAGATTGCACCAAATAATGTTTTCACCACGGAAACCTAGTTATTAGATACTACCTCACATATCAAAGAAAAAGTAATAATCTTACAGCAGTTTTCACAAAAAAATTTTCTAATTATGCAAGGCAAAACTATTAAATATTCTTGTTCTTTTAGACCTCTTCCAATTAGGAAAAGACATCAATGAAGAGAAAGTGAAAGAATTAAATTGTCAATTCACCCCTGGGGAACATTTAATTCTGCATTGATCAGGACGTAAATAAGGCAACTTCAATGGTATGTAGTTTGAAGTGAGGTGATAAATTTGCTTACTTTCTCTGCCAAACTCTCCAGCGTTTTTGGATAGCCACGTTCGTACGGTTGAAAGTGTTGAGTAGATGATGGTTTTGGTTGATTGGTAATTACCGGTGGGGGTGGAGGCTGGTAGGACCAACCAACCTCAGGTCTTGAATTATAGTAAAGATCCCCATTACTTGAGCCAAGATCTTGACTTGAGCCCAAACCGGTGAGACCTAGACGTGAGCGAGACGGTAGCATCTCTCTGCCATCACCTCTGCGTCTGTTACTGTCCCTTAATTAATTATAAAAAGGAGGAAAATAGGGATATTAATGAGTTGAATGAAATTAAGGGACAATTAATTATGAATTTCGAAGTAAAATTAATGCAAAAACAGAGGTTTGTAATAAGGTTCATTATAATGAGGCTGTGATACTCAGCACGTTTAAATGCTGCATATCATTCGATCGTTGTTATTTACTTAGTCCTTACCTCGTATTTATTGAGTAATTCCCCCCCCTATTGTGTGTCTCCTTTCAAGCCACGGTACGGAGACACAAGAATATCGACTGGATTTCAGAGAAAATATTAAATAATACGCAAACCTTCCGGATTCTTGAGAATGAGGAGACTCTAGCTCTAATCCTCTCTTCACTACATATATACATATATATATATATGCATATATATATGTATATGTATATACATATACATTAGATATATAAGTAGTTCACGCGGAACGCACTGTCGAGGAAAGTGATTGTACGCATCCCGTGCCAACTTGTTGCTGAGTTCGTTGCCTAGGAGACTACGCCTCACTTTTGGCACGTACGCTGGCTGTATAGCAAGAATAGGCAAACTCTACTCATTGAACAAAACCAGGTCCCGACCCCAATTAGTGTATTAGTCTCTTCATCGTACTAGCATCGTACTGCCGGACTAATTAGAAGGGCCATCAAATTTATTACATTCCTAATTCAGGTTTATGAGGTTGCTCTGCACTCCGTGGAGTATGCCGATCCCTGCTGTATAGCATTGAGAGGAGACGACGTGCCATGAAATGAATTAATTCGACATGAAACCCCTGTTCTCCGTATTTTCTAACCCAATATATATTATTATGAAAAGATTAGTCCTATATTAATTCTATATTCGATAGGAATAACTCTAGGATGTGCGGCCGGGCGGATATGGGAGTGTGGTCCGATGTCCCTTTGACTAGGAGGACCGTCGGTCTGGAGCCAGACGCAACCGTACTCTAAATGGAATTTGCTGCCCTACGTACCTGTGCCAGGTTAATCCTTGACAGAAGGGATGGGTGAAGAGGATATACATCTGCTCTGATAGCAAAAGTGCGCTGAGGGCATTGCTCAGGCACATCAGCTGCTCCCCATTAGCGAATGACAGCTTCTAGCTGATGGATAAGATTGCCGAAAACAATTGGCTAGAAGCGGTTCGGATTACAGGCCACACTAGCATCATCGGCAATGAAAAAGCCGATGAGCTGGCTAAACATGAAATGTGTTGCGCCGGCAGAGAGACCGGATAGGGGTGCATATAGATTATATTAAGGCCTTAGTTCGAACGTGCGCGTAAAAGGGAGTCGCAGAGGGGTGGTGCTCTGGGGAGGGGGCCAGGCATATAAGATTCCTTTTTCGTGAAACTTTCTCAGTACCCTACGAAGAAGCTAACCGAGACGCTGGTAGATCTGAACAGGATACAGCTCTGCTCCCTGGTTGGGCTTGTCACTGGGCACTGATCCCTGGCTTTGTATCTGGTCAGGATAGGCAAGGGAAATGACCCCTTCTGCCGGAAATGTGGGATGATATAGGAGGATCCTACCACCTGAGTACAAAATGGCAGTGATTTGGATGTCACCCGCTGGGATGTTTTCGGGGTCACGTGCATCCGGGAAATATACGTTGATAGGGATGGTATCGATGGGCTCTACGAGCTCGCTCGTCGGGTCCGGATACTAACACCTATGGGCTGGATGGCTGCCTAAGGCGAAGTAGAAAATGGCAGTGAACCTATGAGAACGTCCTTTAACATGAAAGACTAAAAACCTAGTTTTTTATTTTTCATTAGATTTCATTCTTTTTTTTTAAATCGCGTAACAACCTAGCGCGCCCTGAATATATCAGTATGACCAATAGGCTAATTGTCAACAATTGTAACAAATACAAACAGGAACGCTTATGATTTTCGAAACTGATTAAACTTGAGAAAATCTGTATTTTTTGCCATAGCTAGAGGGTAAACTTTTTATTGGGAGGGTTAAGGGCCGGGTGTAATAATTTGCCACCTCTAAATCGCGGCCCCTGATTACACGTGAAATAATGATCAAATCGTCAGCAGACCTACTTTCCAACCAGTAGAAATCATGCACGGAGGTCCGAAATTCTGTTTACTCATGATTTAATAATTATTTTTCTTGTAATTAGTCACGGCGATTTCGAGGTTAAGAACTATTACACCCGGGCCTTAAAATTGAAGCAAAAATTCTACTGGAAAGATCATCCTCGAATTATATTATAAATTCAAGGAAAATTGTAGTGAAGCTACTTGTTTCAATTTTATATTTGTGGCGATTCATCCTATTATTATTTCGTGCTCCGCTTGGCAACCGAATTTCTATCGTTACACGTGAAGCCGATATATCGTTGTTCGCACCGCAGGACAATTTTCATGGCTATTCGTCATAATTTGAATATCCTCGATCGGATGATTATTACTGTCGTTGCGAGAGCCCAAAGGACTCACGTACCAGCTCCCAAGGTATAAGCACTAACCACGTTTGCTGTGAATAAATTCAGTTCTACTTATACTTAAACCGAGTGTTATAATGTCAAGAACCTAGTACCAACTCTCACGTTTTTCCATATTTTAACGGTATTTCTCATAAAAAAAATAACAAAGCCTTAACAGTCGAAGAAAAGTAGTGGTGGGGAAAGTTGGTAGGTGTATATTATACACGATACCATCGTGCAAATATTAACTTGGACGATACTCTATCGGGTATCCTGAATAGATGCATAATATTGCATATTGTGATTGAATATTGTGAATATTTATACTATATTTTGTGCAGATTTTAAGATTTGACAATTTTCAAATTATTTGCGCCATTTCATACTTCTGCCAAACATGCATAAAAATTACCTTATATGATTACTCGTTGCGTGATCACTCTCATCCTCATTAAGTTCGCGTTTAATAACAACAACTGGTGGTGCTTTGTGCTCCGTCTGCCGGCTGTGCGAAACTGGTTGATGGGAGCCATGTCGCGTAGCCAAAACTAATCGTCTCGGTATTGACATTATAATTACAACATCGTCCAAGCTCATGTGTGTCACGTCAACCAGATTTACCGCTAGAATTTCATCCCCCACCTGTCAAAAGAAGAAGAAATACGACCTTTGTTTTTTTTGGATGCTATGAAACACACAGCGCTTACTGGCTCAGAAAGTCGAGCGAGAAAAGGGCTAGTAAAGATTGATCTAGTATCAAAAAGCTTAACCAAGGGTCACATTTGTTTTTGTTTTCAAAGTCATGGATCTTGCTCATCAATTTACCTTTTTTAATGGTAAATATTACCTTAAGGCAGCCACTGCTATAAACTGCGGATTCCAGTGCAATCCGTGATATAAAGACACCGTCGTTACGATCAACGCCATTTCCTTCTCGAATATACAGACCCAGCGTTTGGCCTGGTCGTTTTATTATCTCGACAAAATGAACAGGATACTTGGAATCCTATCACATTTAAAATACATCAAAAGTTATTTATCTTTCAGCAGCCAAATAATGTTTCGTGAATGAGATTCTCTTAAAAATATAGAATCATAGTATTCCGGATGATTCTGTTCACACACATGTTTCTGTTCACGAATTTAGACGTTTTACAAGATTGGACAAAATGCAAGTTTTCCACTAGGCACATAATTGCTTTAATAATATTTTGATGCTAAATCAATTAATCTTTTAGAATATTTGTTAGCTCGTCGCGTTTTTAACAGCATACACCAAAAACGGAATAATGATGGAAAATAATATATTTTAAATAAGCGGGCCATTAAATTATTCATAAATGAATGATTATTGCTGTTGCCGGATCAGCGATACTCTATTAGATGTATCCCGGTAATGTGTTGTTGATTTTTCAAATTTGTAATTTTGCATGTTTTTTGCTTTCTCTATACATTCACAGTTACAATAAAGTCTATAGTTCTAGTATAAATATGTATAAGTCGATATGTAGGGCAGGTTGTGGCTCAACGTTTTGGTGAAAACATGGTCAAAAGTTCCTCGCGACTGGGTGGGTGGGCGGAAAGGGTTATTTCCACGCATGATCCTGGAAGCCGCAATGAGATCCGTAGTTTGATTAATTAATTAGCGGTTAATCAACGAAAGTCGTACTGGGATTGGCGGTTCGTGGTTTAATTTAAATTTGTCAAGTTCATTTTTTTTCGGGGAAACTTCCACTTGTTTAGAGCGAAATAGTATATTGTGCAACTAGTGCGTAAAGTAGCACTTTTTCGCACGAGTGCTAGGCGATCACACGAGGCGAAAAAGGCGATACGCACGTGT